>CANYCX011530316.1:0-10227 GCA_948193385.1 Breynia disticha f. nivosa | reverse complement strand
TATATATATATATATATATATATATATATATTAATATTTATAAAAAAATCTTTTTTTAATGATATGTAAATCAAAATGGTAATATTTATAATTTGTTATGTGAATATAATTTATCATGTAACTTATTTACTTATTAAGTTATATTCTGAACTAGTATTGTATTAATTCAGTGGAACTCCATTTTTAAAACCCTTTTATCCGAATATTCAATATATTTTCAAAAATATTAAAAATAATCAAATTAAGTTTTAGGAAAGAGAAAATATAATACATTCATTTTATATAATACTCGGACCAAAAACATTTTTCAAAATACAATCCAAATGCGGAAGCTAGAATATAGTTTGAAAATCAATTCAAACATCTACATGCGTGAATATACATATGTACAAAACATATACAGTGTCAAAATCTCAAAATATGAACTCCAGAGCCCAGACCTCTTACGTATATCGGGCACAAATTTGATCACAACAACCTTTGGTCCAACAGCGGCTACCTACCATCTGCACAACATTTAAACAATCACATAGAGATGAGCATACTTAAATATTCATTAAGTAATATGAATTTCTATGTTTAAATGAAGTGCAGGGGAATTTCTAGTCAGCACGGGTCGTGCTCGATGAACACGAGGTCGTGCTCATCCTTTCATTCCCAGTTGACACGGGTCGTGCCATGTAGAGCACAGGGTCATGCTCATTACAATTTTCCAAATTTTTCATAAGCACGGAGCATGCTGTTAAAATTGATTAAAGCACAAGGACGTGCTGGTCAGTACGAGGGTCGTGCTGACTCTCAGAAATGCACATATAAATTCTAATTTCAAGTAAATAGCACACAGAAGCATTTCCAAAAGTCTCTTAGTTATTTTAGGTAATTTTTATACCATTTCACACAGTAATAACACAACAACACACTCATTCTATTGCATATAGCACGTGATCACCCAATGCATAACACATATAACACATACCACTAGTATCATACCAAATAAACTTCACATAGCTTGATCACACAACTAGATCATCCTCATAGAATCCTTTCACATAATGGCACACAACATTATCCTTCATAATCCATCCATAACATCAAATGTGAAATGAATACAAAATGGAATGGGAATGCAGTATAAATGCATTTTCACACAGATCATGACCCGGGTTTTCTTCTTTTCCTACATAGAACACAACAGAGGAATCCTATATAGGACACAACAGAGGTTGGCATACAGCCAATAAAAAGTGAGCACACAGCTCATAAGGACAGTACACAGCACATCCAAGTTGCACACAGCTCGTGTCACACAAATACTATGCAACACTTGAATGTATATGAAACATTCATAAACATGATCATTTCAATAGCACATAACATTTCCCATATAGTAATCCCATAGCAAATCACGATTTAACAATCATATAGAAACCACATAGAATCATGTATGCACATAGCTCATAACCACAAAGGTACGATTAACAATCACACAGCAATCAATTATGATCATAAGATCATTATACTTAGTTCACTTAGCATAAATAGCAACCAAGCCATTTAAAACATATCTTTGCTATCATTTCAATTCATTTGCATCCTAAACAAGTACGAATTAATCATACAGATGCAAAACATAAGCGTAAGAACATTTTCCTCGATAAGTGTACGAAGTCGTCTCCGGGCTTAACTTCGATCCAAAGCTCGTATAGTTCCTCCTATATGAAATTAAACATGTAAAGGTTGTTATTAACGTTATCTTAATTCGTTTCACACTTAGAAACATTAAGAACAACCCTTTACTCAACATATTCAAGTTCCTTAGTAACTTCCAATTCATTCAAATCTCACAACTACACACTACTTATGATTTAAGTGTTCTAATCCATTCAACCAAGTTCAAATAACTCAATTTCAACTACTCAACACTAACTCAACACTTAAATCAGTTGTAGCCAATAATTCAGAATCTCAGCAACCTCTTATCAACATAAACTCATACTTTTCACTCGACTAAGAAGAAATCTTCTTACCTTACTGATTTGTTGTGATTCTTGCCGATATTTGAGTTTCTCCTTACTAAAATATACTCTTCAACACTTCCTAGGGTTTCTTTCAGCTTCTATCACGTTTTTGCTCTATTTTTGCGAATAAAACAGTAACAGTCGATTATGTTCAATAGATCCCTGTCGACACGACCTATGGCACGGGTTATGCTCCAAGTCGTGGCGTGTTTTTCAGCACGAGTTTCTATTTGACCATGCACGATATCATTTTGAATCAATTTCCAAAAATCTGTACATATCATCAACACGAGGTCGTGCAATTTCCCATGTATGAGCACGATGGCATGCTGTTCAACAAGCATGAGCACGAGGTTGTGCTCAGCCCATGTTCCCTGCTGTTTTTTTTTTTGCAATTTTCTAATTCTTGTCCATTTTGATTATGTTTTAATCTATTTTCCGTATAGATTAATTCTAATAAATTTCAAGGCGTTACAAATTCAATTTAGATAATGGGTAAATGGATACTTAACGGGTAAGTGGATACTCAATGTGTAGGTTATGGGTAATAATTTTTGTCTACCCATACGAATATAGCTAGGATATGAATATAGAATATGAGTTATGGGTATGGATATGAATAATGATAAATCTTATCCATAGCCTAACCATTATCATCTCTAATCGTGGGAATAAATTCTAATGTACCTAATTTTATTTTATTTAATTATTTAAGATTTTCATACAATAAATCTCTGTTTGTTTCATAGGAAATAGTAGAAAGAAAAGAAAAAGAAATATCATTTTAATGTTTACATTGTTTGGTGAACCATTTGAATTTTGAAGACAAAAAAAGAGAAAAAGAAGAGAAATGGGTTCAAACCATTTCCTATCAAACCTCAAAATACTTGTCCAAATACTAGGAAATGGAAGGAAATAAAACTTATACATTAATTTCACAAAATTGTCCTCTTCAGGTCATATCTTATTACTAATGAAAATATAATAATAAAAAAATTATTTCTCTTTTATTATTTTAAGAATTTCCATTCTATTTCCACTAACTCAACCAAACAGTAGAGTAAAAAGTAGTTTTTCTTCTATTATTTTTCTTTTCTTTCCTTAATTTAATTCCTTTCCTTTCCATGGGTGTCCACACTATGGTTAAATCGACCGAACCGACTATTAACCAACCAAAAAATCGATTCGATTCGGTTAGTTTTATAATTGGGTCGATTAAAGATTTTATAGTTTAGTTTTTGGTCTTTCGTTTAAAACCGATAATCAACCGAAATAATTGAAATTTTATACCAACAATTTTTTGCCCACCCTAACCCAAGTACTCAATCTACATTAATTTTAATCAAGCCTATCGCCCGCACTTACCACACTTCATAAATTTGAATCCCTAATTCACTCTCTTACTCTTCTTTTATTTCCTTCACCTCCAAAACTCTCGTTTTCAACTCAAATTTCATGGAGATGAATAAACTCTGGTTTAGGATGCAAACTGAACACACTAATCCAATTCTTTCTTAAGGTCGAGTGAAGGGGAAAAGGTAGTGGAGAAGAAGAAGAGGGGAAGTGGCTTTACTAAGCCATGTAGCTTATTCAGCAACTTGAGAATTTTCTTGGAGTAGCTGAATTAGCAAGAACTGAGGTATATTTGGACTTTTTATTGTCCCTCTTTTTGGAATTACTTTAGGCTTATAAGCTGGGTAAGTTTGGATTTGCATATTGATCCCTATTTGTTTCTTTAGGTTGTGAAGAGAATTTGGGCTTATATACGAGAACATAATTTGCAGGATCCAACGACCAAGAGAAACATAAAGTGCGACGAAGCTTTGCATGTTGTTTTTTGTGTTAATACAATAAATATGTTCCAAATGAATAAAGCTATGTCCAAGCATATTTGGCCTCTGATAACAAAAGATGTTACTTTCTTTTGTAGCATTTCTAGATATTTCTGAATTATCTTTGTTCAATTCTTGCGAAATTGTTGGTCCTTCTCTTTGAATATTCAATTAATGCATAGTTAGAATTATAAGTTGTAGTACATGAATTTATTATGTAATGTAGTGTTTGGTAACTAAGTAGGCAATTCCCTTATTTTAATTAAGCTGGAATTTGTTCTTAAATACCTCATATTGCCAGAATTTTCATCATTACTATTTTAGTATTAACTACATTGAAACTCCAACTCTACAGTATTTAAACACTTAGATTTATCAACGTTTTCATAATCTGCTTTTGTTTAGGAAATCTCATTATTCTTGTTTTGTACAATTCCTAAATACCACCCCATCATTAGCATTTTGATTTTTTGTAGCTAGCAGTTAGCACAAGTGACCTTTTGATTATTGCAGGAAGTCTGTCTATCCAAGATCCATCAATCAGAGTGAGGATTGAAAACTCAAACAAAGAATGCTTATTGTTAAAAATTTTGGATTTTTGAACTTTTAATTTGTATTGTGGAGTTGGTTAAAATTGTTAAGTATTGAATTATTTTTCATTGTAATTTAAAATTCGGTTAATTCGAGTAACCGACAGAAAAACAGTTAATTCGGATCGATAAAAAAATAAAATTCGGTAGATTTGGTTATTTTTTTAGCAAGTTTGGTTAAAGGTTAATTCGCTCGGTTAACTGAAACCGATCGAATCGACCGTTTGGACATGTGAGACTCAAATTCAAAACCCAATTTCCCTGATAAACAATATAATTTAAAAAATGATATAAAAATTAGATTTAAAAATAGAAGAGAGAAAATATATACACGTTGTATTTACTCAAAACACTGGCCCAAATCTGTTACATTTTTAAATCAAAACACAAGCGGAAGCAAAAAATGTTTGAAACATATCAAACTCAAAAGTTGCGTGTATATACATAGATGTACAACATGTACAAAACAAAATATAAAAAATGAACTCTGGAGCCCAACCTCGGACGTAAAGCTCTGGAAATGTTGATCACCTCTGATACTGTCCAGTCAAGTAGCTACCTACGATTTGCACAATCATTTAAACAACAAACGGGGGTGAGTATAAAATACACTCAGTAAGAATTCTTAGCTTCATTTACAGTAAATGATGTGTAGGGGAAAAATACAAATCAGCACGAAGGCGTGCCTAACTGCTTTCTCCCTATAGCATCTTTGTATGTCAGTCAAACAAATCACACAGATAGAAAATAGCACACAGCTCAACAATCCACACAGGATTACTATCAGAATCATAAGTTCACACAAAACGTTCATATTGCACACAACAATATCAGGATAACATAAATCAACATCCACACAAGATAGCACACAGCAATCACGAACCACACAGGTTCTATCTTACACAGAGATCAATAATCCACACAGGAGCACATTTACGTAAATACACAGCAGTCAGATCACACAGATCTCATAGCATTATATAGATGCAAATGTATGCAATGCAATGTTAATGCTAATGAAAATCCACACAGGATGACCCCATGTTTTATCCATCATAGCACGCAGCAGTGGAAATCCTCTATCGCACACAATAGAGGAATGGTACACAGCCTGAGCACACAGCTCTGAGCATAAAGCTTGTAAATACAGACGGCTCACATCTCAGTCCAGGACAGCACACAGCAAGTCCTCATCCACACAGGAATAGTATTGTACAGAGGCTTGTGTCACACAGATATTTATGCAATATGTAAATGTATGAATGACATTCGTATCCGCACACAGCACAACTCACATATAGCAGATCATATAGCATATAGGCTCACAATTCATCTCATATCAACATATATCATTTCCATTATCATATCACTAAATCAACTAATTCCACATATAATCAATCCATTCAACTCATTCATTTTCAATATGATTCGTCTAACTCTAGCAATCTCAAGCATATCATTATAGGCCAATTAGAATTACATATAAGTAAGCCTAAAGAATGTAATTCATGAATTAATTTAGTAAGCATAAGAACACTTACCTCGTAATAAAGCAAAAGCAATAATCTAATACTGGCTCAACAACCACTCAGCCGTCGTACAGATCCTCCTATACATAATGAATCATATACACTTCATTAACTAACCATTATTACATTGATTATTTACTTATCAAAGAATTATGAATCAACTTTAAGTCAACCATTCTTCACCATTTCCTTATAAATTAGTCTTACTAAATTCCGTTCATACAAGAATTACCTTTGCTAATTCACACAACCTAGGATTATTCATGTTCTAATCACGTCATAACATAGTTGTCTAGCATTAATTTCCATTCAACACATGAAATCAACAAGGTTTACAATTTTAACAATCAACCTTCTGTAAACCCTACATTAACCCTTTGATTTTCCACTCTTTTTCATCAACCTTGCTTGCTAAAATCATCCTAGCATATCCCTAACATCAAGTTCAATTTTCTCTACATAATTATCATCATTTCCAGCAACCAAAACATCAATTAATATCCATTCAAATCAGCAAAATCCAACCATAAACCTTAAGTAAACTTCCTTCAAGATTACCTTATGACTTTAGGACTTTCATATGGATTGTCAAATTTATGCTCCAAATCACTTCCTCTGCTCAAAACTCTCAAGTCTCACCCCCTTTTCTCTCAATTTTTCTCTGCAATTAGAGATTAGAAGCTTAAGGGTGTCCCTTGCCTCTTCATTCGTATAAGTTATATATTTTTTCCAAATTTCAGCATACTACACGTGGTGGGAAGTAAACTACGCGTGGTCGTGCCCACTGCGCGTAGTTTGTTGTCCACAACGTGTACTTTTCATTTTCCAGCAATTCTCCTTTTTCTTGGTTATTTCCTATCAACCTTATATCAACCTTTGATCAAACTTTATATATTGATGTTTAAACATTTATTTTTCATAATTTTAAGACGAAAAATTCCTGGGATGTTTTCATTTATCTATCTATCTATCTATATAAATATATAAAGTTGAAACATGAGAATGAACCACAAGCAAAAAATTTATTTTTTTAATTTTTTAAAATTTTGAATTATTTTAATTAGACAAAATTAATTATTAATACTCTTCTTAACTTCATCATTCATTAAAAAAAAAGTCTCTTAACATTCTCAACTATAAAATTAATTTATCATGCATTGAAACAACTCTTAGAATTTGTAAAAACTATTCCACTTATCATATTCGTCAACTCTTCCCATTGGCATTTCAAGATTTAAAAATTTGCTGAAGTATCTATATATATTTCAAGGTAATGAATCCACGCAACTTGAGCAAATGAGATCCTTTTCCAATAATAAAATGCCATGAATTCTCTTAGTTTACTTCAGGGTTAAATCATAAGTTTAGCCACATTACTGTAATATCCTGTGTCCTTTAACATATGGAAAATTAGCCAAGATGGAAAACTATAGCGAAAGTGAAGCAAGTTAATGATTTTTCGTTATATGAACATTCAAACATACTTGTAGAGATCTCTGTTATTTATGTTCACTTATGAGATGAATTATTTGTTTTACGAGCTACAATACATATTCGATGAAAGGTCTGATCAAAGAAAAGATTATTCTCTGCGAGTCCACATAATATCCATAAATATGGAAGTACAAACAAGTAGTGCATGGGTTGGGAGATATAGGTGTAATTGTGGTCAATGTCAAGATATGTTAACTTCTAACTATCAAAAGACATTTCTGTGACAATAATCAAATTAAAAAATGAGGCTAAAATTATTTCCTACATAGACTCGACCAAGTATGAAATACATTTCAATCTCTAAAAAGAAATTTTAGTCATTAAGTTAGATTTGCATCTAAACCAACATGTCTACACATCCAATAGAATTTACTTTCACCAATAACAACAAAATATTCATTAAACTTCCAAATTATATATATATATATATATATATATATATATATATATATAAAGTGGTCTATAGCAGTGCCAAATTAAATTTATTTATAAACTTTTTCATTATAGTCATTCAACTTGGGATTATTTCACTAAAGTCATGTATTTCTGTATTTGTTTCAAGAAAGTTACTATGAACACCCTACACATGTCGCATGATGTATGCGTTATATAACGCAGAAAAAAAACATGTGTTGAATCTATTTGTACTTAAGCATAAATTTGCAAATCTAAGATTCAAATATATTAATTTTACATTGTATGTTAATTTTTTTGTTTGTATTGAGGTCAAATATATGAAGCGATAAAATTAGTAAGCTGAATTTTAAATCATGAGGTGCTCTCACCATTCAGTATTCTATTTTTCTAATTTTTTTTGAAAATTTTAATTATTATATTATTTTAATGAATAATTTAAACCACTAAAAAATTTTTACCTCCCAAGATATATAATTTAAGAAAATAAAATGACACCTTTATTATTATTTGAACTGTTAGATAATCATTTAAACTATAAAATTTGAATTCATTTGTACGTAGAGTAAAAAAAAGTTTTTGCTTAAATTTCTAGTAATTTTTTTCGTTTTTTTTTTTGAAGATTTTTAGACATATTAATAATTTTTAATGCATCTTTATTACTTTTTTTTTAATTTAAAGAGTAGAAACACATTAGGAGAATTGAATGAGTTAATTACATTGGTGTTATATCTATTTTAACAGTTAAATATAATTATGTTAAATATACATGCATAACTTTTGCATAAAGTATTTTGAATTATAGTGAATTATTGAGTTTTTTAACGTAATTTTATTGACTTTTTTATTTTTCTTAAAGTATTATTTATTTCGTGGTGATATTATTTAAGTTATTATTTTGTTATATAAACACAATTAGTGTTATATTTTTAAAAGAAGTTAAACATATCATATAAAGAATGACTAAGACAAAATAATTATTTGTATTATTTTGAACTATAATTAAAAAAAATTTTGTGAAACGGAAATCAATCTTATTTTATTCATAAAAACCTTTTCTCATAGACAATTCTATATTTCTACATCACAACTGAAATGAAAAAAATTCATTATATTAAATGAAGACAATAAAATAACTAACAAAATATTAGTAAAAAATATACTTTACAAAGAAATATTCTACAACACACTCTCATATGCGTAGTAAAAAATCATCAACATCTTATATTATACTAGCAGCAGTACTCGCGCAATGCGTCAGGTGCCGTGTATTGTGCTAATAATAATTTGTAAATTTGTCGTTAAACTATATTAAATAAAATTATTTATGTTAAAATAATGAATAAATAAGTAAACATTACATGAAAAAAATAATTTATTACAAATTTCTGAATACTTTATATATTACATTTTTTGTAGTATTGGATACATTGTCTTCATTATCGCAAATGAGTATTTTAGATCTGATATGCTTTTGACCCTAGATATAGCAAGATATATTTGTCGATGACAAAAAATCGGTTTTGGAAGGTAAAGTCCGACGTGCGAAAGAGATTGTCCTTGACTTTTATTAATAGTCATTGCGAAACAAACAACTAATGAAAACTGTCTTCTTTGAAACATGAAGGGTAACTTGAGACCTGAAGGTGTTAAAAGTAGACGTGGTATGAAAGTTCTATGTCCAATATTGCATTCAAATATAATTTCTATTTCAATAACATGTTTACCCAATTGTGTAATAGATAATCTAGTATCATTGCACAGTCTATTGCACAAAAAGTATACACTTTATTTAGTGCAGCTTTGACAATAAAATACTTCATCTTCAAGCTGTGCTTTTTTGTTGCATAAATTACATAGATAGAACATACAACCAATTTTTTTTGTCAATGTTATCTACAATTGCCACATAAATCTAATCACATACCTAAATGACATTTAATAAAACATTTACTATTAAATATTATATGAAAAAAATGTTACATAATCAATATAATTATAACATAAAAAAGATATCTCATTCAAATCATTAATTAGCTCATCAATATTTTTATTTAGATCTATTCTCAACCAATCAGAAGCATTTAACTGTGATTTTGATGATAAAATCTCCACAGTTGTAGATCGTTTTTCAAAACTATGAAATATTTAAACAAAGTATTATTTAAAAGAAATAAAATCTTAAAATAAAATTAATATTATAATCATATTTTCTTCCATTGAAGAACTTCAGTGTCACGATAATTAAACACCAATTTTAAATAATTCATGGTACTATTGACAAAAATTTGACCTAATTGGAGTAAAAATATATTCATTAAAAAATCTTGATGTTATAATAAATAATAAA
>CANYCX011529816.1:0-17331 GCA_948193385.1 Breynia disticha f. nivosa | reverse complement strand
TATATGGTGTGATATATGCAACATAATGTGATCTAAATGATTATATTTTTAAGTGTTTGTAGTTGATTTTGGATATGTCTTGAACTATAAATTGGTTGTACAAAGTATATGAGTTGAAATGGTTTAAAATTTTGGCTAAGTGAAGATGGAAACTGGATATCCTTTTAGGCAGAAAACCAATCACGATCGATATTGATGGAGTCTCGATCGAGATTGACCTTTTGGAAACAATGAATTGAAGAAAATTTGCAATCTCTATCGAGATTGATTGAGTCTCGACCGAGATTGGTCTTCAAGAACCAAGGAATTGAAGAAAAATGGCAATCTCGATCGACATTGAGTGAGTCTTGATCGAGATTGGCAATCTCGATCGAGATTGATTGAACCACGATCGAGATTGGCTTTCTGGAATGAAAAATTGGAAGAAAATAAACAATCTCGATCGAGATTGATTGAACCACGATCGAGATTGGTATTGTGGAATCAAAAACTTGAAATTTTATGTGTTAATACTTGTTTATTTGTGTTCCAACTTGATCATGTATATTTCTAAGAAATTTCTTTGGGTTATAAATATTCAAATTGGTTCATATATATGTTCAAGAAATCATACATGAAAATGTTGTTCCTATAATCTGTGTTCTTGAATAATTAAGTGCTAAGATTTTATTATTGAATGAAATGATTCATGATTGCTAAGTTTTTGTGATATGGTAATGTGTGAGTGTGCATAGGAGTATATTTGTCATATTAACTGAAAATGGATTTATGTGTTATAACTAAATATACAAATGTAAGAAAGTTGACCTTTATGGTAGCGTTGTTTACTGAGTTTCACAACTCACTCATTTTATGCCTGCTTCGCTCGGCAAAAATTTAGGAACAGTTAATTTTGTATGAGAAGTGGTTCCTTGCTATACAAGTTTCGGATTTACGGCCAGAGAATTAAAGGTGGGCGGTGCACTGCGTATAAATTTTATCTTGTACATGACAAATCTTACAAAGTGCAGTAATTGTATTTTGGGAGGTTATGATTGAATTAATATTTTCTCGGTCTTTATTCTTTCATAACCTGAATATTTTGTGAATTTTTGTAATGTATTGGGCTTGGCTTTCGCAAACTCTGTAAATGTTTTAGTGAAATGCAATATGAGTATTTATTAAAAAATGAATTAAATTTTTATTTCTCCTATTTTAATTCTTTGTAATTTATTTAAAATACATTTATCTAAAAATAAAAATGATGTTCAAGTTTGGGTACCATTTCTTGATAAAAATAATAAATAAATTATGAAATGGTATTTAAATTTGGGCGTCATAAATACCACTAATAATTGTTCATCGTCATCTCCTCAATTAATTCCTACGTGGTTTCTGGTATTTGATTAGAGTTTTCCTCCTACCGTTGCATCAATCATTTGTCTAGTACTCATATTCAGTTCACTATAAAACATTTGTACCTGTAACCAGACGGGAAGATAATGGTGTGGGCATCTTCTCAGTAATTCCTTGACTCGCTCCCATGTGACATATAAAGATTCTCCATCCTATTGAATAAATTAGGAAATATTGTTCCTCATTTTTGCAGTCTTCGTCGGCAAAAAATATTTTTGCAAAAACTTTTCTACCAACCCGTCCCATGTCGTAATGGACTGCTTAGGAAGAGACTGTAATCATACCTTAGCTTTGCCCCCGCAATGTAAATGGAAATAACAATGTAAATGGAAATAACCTTAGCTTAATAGCAGCATCGGTTACTCCATCCATTTTGAACATATTACAGATCTCAAGGAAGCTCACTATGTGTGTCATCGGGTCTTCATCCTATAATCCGTCAAACTGTACGTTCTACTGTAAAATCTGTATAAGATTAGGCTTGATCCTCAAAATTATTTGCAGCTACTGTAGGACGAACAATGCTAGACTCTACTTCATTTAAGCTTAGCCTAACGTAATCTGACATAGTCATCGGTTGGAATACTAGGTTTTGCTGAATAATTTGGTTAACCGTCAAACGCGGATTTTCCTCTGTCATTGCTATTCTTGTATTTAATCTTTTTTTGGTTACGTGCAAGGAAGTAAAACACAACCCAACGCAGTTCTCCAAAAATAATAAAAATAACAATAACCAAAAAAACTCAAAATAAAAAAATTAAACAAACTAAAAACAAGAATAAAAACAAAAACAAGAATAAAAATGACTAAATTAATAATGCCTAGTTTTAACTAATATTTGTCCTCTGCAACAACACCAAAAACTTGGTGGTCGTCTACCCTACATTACTAAAAGACAAGTGTATCTATCGGTGCAGTAAATAGATTTAAGAGCCTCAAATACCGATCCCACAAAGACAGATTACTTGCTACTCATTATTAACTATTATTTAGCCTACCAAATGGAATGAAAATAATTAAAACTAGACTAAACCAATTACTAAAGGCAACACTTAGATCTCAAATCCCCTAAGTTATTTAACTATCAATTGGAATTAGAATTATTATTGTGTCTGTGACTAGACTATGGCGATTCCTATATTATGTTAATCCCTCTTTCGAGGTAATTAACCTCTAATATTACTAACTTAACCTGAAATCTCATTTTAAATTAAATTAATTAACACCGCATTAATGTTCTGTGAATTACTTTATTAAATTTGACCTTAATCTGAAGGATTTACATCGATCTATCTCTAGATTTGCATTCAACTTCTTTTAATTATGAGTGATCTATCGTATATTCGATCTCTTGATTAGCCCTATACAAATCAATATGTTAATTACAAGCACGTGTTCAAGCAATCAACAAGGGCAAAATAATTCATAATTAAATCTCAGTCAATGAACAACTCAACAATAAAACTAAAAATTCAATCTCTAATTAAATAAATAATGATTCATCTCAATTTAAGTGTTTAAAGAGTTTAGTTCATAATAAAAGAAAAAGAGAGAAAAAGAAATAAAAAAAATTGATTAACTGTAAAGAAAATCATAATAATTTAACTGTAATTAACCCATCTGCTTCTTAATTCTTGCTACTCTTTGTTCCAAATTGTGTTCTTTGTCCATTTGCCTTCAGAAAATTAGGTTTTCTCTCTAAATTGTATGAAAATATGAAGGAACGGTGGATGGTAATGGTTGCCGAATGGTTTAGTGGTTTTAGGATGGGTGATATTGGAAGATGATAGGTGATTGGTGGGTTTTCTTTGGGTATAGGTGGTGGCTGCGTGGGTAAGGTGGTTTAGCTTTGGTTGGTGGAATTGGAGGTGGGTGGCATGTTAGTATAGGTTTTTGGTGTAATGATGGTTGGTTCCCTTAATGGTGGCTTAAAAAAACTCGTATATACTCCTTTGTCTTCACGTGTGACCAAACCGAAGCATTCAAATATTTGGGCAAGTACACGGAGGTTGTCGTCCGTACGTGTACTTATTGCACTACGAACGTGTAATACACAGATTGTCCGTATAGTGCTCCAGTTTGTCCAAATTTAATTCTGTTTCGTCGTAATCTTCATCAATAAATCGTCCAGAATCATTATCTAACCTGCAAATAATATAACGAGATATAAATAAACTGTTTTAAATGATAAACGCTTAGAATACGTATAAAAAATATAATATTTATAGCTCAAAAATATGTATGATAAAGAGTTTATCAACAACTCACAGAGCCCGAAACTCACCAATTGCGATTTTAGTTTCAGGATCCAGTAATGAGTTGAGATAGACGTACAAACTAGACAAATGGGTTGACTGCTACTCTCAGATTATTTTCTCTCTTCGTCAGTGTGGAACTCAATTTTTAAAACATTATATCCAAATAATTCAATCTTTTTTATTAAATAATACGATAATTAAATATAAATATAGGAGAGAAAAAGTAAACATTCATATTTATAAAACGCAACCCAACATTTACATAAAACAAAATAAGACAGCGGAAACAAGGATTAGGTTTGAAAAAAGTTTCAAAACCCAAAATATGAATATATACATAAGCGTACAAGTATGTAAAAACAAAATTTGGAAGCACTAAAAAATGAAGCTCGATCTCTGACGATATCGCTCTGGAAATATGATCACTGAAGCTCTAGTCCAAAAGCAGATATCTGCGTCCTGCACATCATTTAAACATTCAAACAAACGATGACTATTTCTCAATACTCAGTAAGTTTCTTAACACATTTAACATGTATTTTAAGTTTATACCACTTCCCAATCAATTATATAATCATTCTACTCATAAATTCCTATTTAAAATGATGCGCAGGGAAAATCAGTAGCCCAGCACGAGAGCATGCTGAGCCAGCCCGAGGGTGGTTGTTTGATCTTCCTTTGAGCACAGGTCGTGCTGTACGAGCATGGAGGCGTGCTCGTGGTCTGATTTGCAGCATTTTTCCTCTATTTTCTTCTGATTTCAGCAGCAAACAAGTTTCTTAAATCTTGTACATGTCCAACAAGTTTCATATACTTAATTAACAATGTTTATCCATCAAAACACTCATTATATCACTTATTTGCATTTTAAGCATAATGAGCTCATAAACTAAAACACATTTCATTCATCATTAAACTTTAAGTGCTTTGATTATCATATGTTTCCAATAATCAGATGTACCATATCCATCATACAATACACATAAAATTCACACAAAACTTCATATTCAAATCAAAGCACATACCACATATTTATCCAAAGTAAATCATACACTTTTCATTCAAAGTACAATTCTCATATCTATCATATAAGCATTCACAAATCAAATAGCAATACAACAACAATGCTAATCATGAATGCTTAATCAGATGCATATGAATGATAATGCAATCACATGCGAAAATGTCCCATGGTATTGCTTTCTTTCTTTTTCTTTTCTTTTCTTTTTCTTTTCATTTTTCCTTCGGTCCCAGACTGGCATCGTACCCAATACGGCATCGTACCCAGTACGGCATCGAGCCCAGCTCAAAATATCATCAGTCCCAAACTGGCATCGAGATCTATCTCAGAATAACTATCAGGCCCAACCTAGGATATCAATCTCAGTATCACACAATGAATGCAACACAATAAATGATCAATGCATTCATATCTCATAATCTCAATTAAGTATACTCAATAAGCAATCCAATGCTTTCCATATTCAACAAGAAAACATATGCTTATAATCAACATAATATCAACCATATATTAACCATAGCTAAAAAGAGCATACTCTTACAATTCATAACTCATATGAACCATCAATAACAATATCACTCTCAAAACATGCTCATGTCATTTAATTCAAGTACAAACTATCATTTAAATATCAACTATTCATAGAAACAACACATATATGAGCATGGATACTAAAATACAATCAAGTAAGCATAAAATACTTATAATCATTCAATTATGTTCCTAAGAACGTACTTACTCGCAATTCATACATGTATAACTCACTCTTTATTTCAAACAATTATATGTTCATGATTAGTAAGTGTAAGAACACTTACCTCGACTATTTCACGAAGTCGGCGTCGGGCTCAACTTCGATCTGATCGTCGTACAAATCCTCTTGTGCGAAATTAATTCTATAAATAGTGTTAACAACTTACTCTTAGCTTGTTTCTCAGCATAGAATCAATAAACGTAATCCTCAACTTCATTTCTCAACTTTCTAGTAACATTTTCAATTAACTAATCTTACCAAATCCTACCAAAACATGATTTAGATGTTTTAAACCTTATACATGAAATTAATCAAGTTCAAAATCATCAACTATATGTTTTTCCAACTCTATTTCAGTTTTAAACTCATTAAACTCAGCAACGTCAATATCTTAATAACTCAAAATACTCACATAAGCTTACCTTGGCAACTTGGATTTGATTCTTCCAAGAAAATTGTTGTTTCTCTCTAAAATACTTGTTTAATTTCCTCCTCTGATGATCCTAGGGTTTCCTTTCGAAGGTTTGAAGGTTTGAGCTTTGTTTTTTGAATGAGAATGAATAAAACAGTGTAGTATATATATGTAGCATGCTCAGCACGGCCTAAGGCACAGCCCGTGCCCAGGTTGTGTTGATTTATTTTTTTCCTTTTTAATTTTTTGACAACTCTTGAATTTCCTGGAAAATTGAATGAGCACGAGGTCGTGATCTCCATGGCACAAGGTCGTGCTGACATTCTATTCTGCACATTTTTTCGATTTTCCATCTGATTCTATTATGTTTTGATCTAATTTTCATATATATCATTTTCAACAAATTCCAGGGTGTTACAGTCAGAGCTGGGCATAGGAGTGTATTAGAGTACTGTTGCATATCTGCATGTATATATTACATGTTATGTTGATAGATTAATACAGATGTTGATTGTTGAGATTTCATATATATATATATATATATATATATATATATATATATATATATATAGTTTGATTTTTGCTTTTAATTGATATGATTGGTTGAGGTGTATGTACGTTGATAGAGATAGATTGATATTGCCTAAGAGCTTATAATATGATATATATTGTTTTTACAGGAATATGATTGGTTAAGTATATGACAGATTATAGCTGTTATGCACAAGTTTTACTTAAATGTACGAACTTTGTGTTGTACAGAATAAAGAGCGTATTAGATTAACACAAGGCTTAACCCATGGGTGTGTTGACTAAGACGATCTGTATTCTGATAGGTTATCCAATTAAGCTGTAAACTGAATATACAAAATTAAATAGAATAATCGATTACAAGTACAAAATGAAATAAAGACAGAGAAAGGACAAATAGTCAAAAAAGATTACGAGTATGTGTTATAATACGTATTAATAAGTGATTACTGGTTAATTAGTATAGGATGTTTTACGAAACTCCTTGGTTGGAGGAGCTCGCCTTTGTTTTACCTTGAGTTGTCAGATGTTGCCCCATCAATAAAATTTGTATAGTTTCATCTATCATTTTTGACATCTTTATGATGGATGTGGTTAAGTCTACCAGGTTTCCTGTATGTTAGGAATTTGTTTAAGAGTAAATCAACAAAAAGAATCTCGTCTTTGTATTTTGTATCAAAATCAGCCTAAATTTTTTAAAATGAATTAAAATGTCATGATCATTGAACTTTGATACAAAAATAGTCCGCTGTTAGTTTTCTATTAAGTTAGGTCGTTAAATGTCATGTATGATCACATATGTATTAGATTTTTTTTCTTTTTAGATTCAATATAATAAAATTATAAAATTATAAGTCATGTTCTTACAATAAGACTTTTATTAATAATGATAATAATAAAATTATTAATTTAATTTGTTAGAGTTATAAATTATGATTATTAATAAATATGAAAAATGACAAAATAAATTTATAAATTTTATCTCTTATTATTTAAATAAATTTGAATATGAAATTTGTTTAGTTATTTAGATATAGTTTTGAATAAAAAAATATGAAAGAGTTAACTACTAAATATTTTATAAAAATTTTAACTTATAAAATTAAATATTTTTTGGACTTAATTGATTAATTTAAGAAATTATTTTTATTGTTATCAAATACAATTAAAGTAATAAATTACTTAATATTTTTAATAAAACGCTTAATTAGTATCATCAAACACCCTTAAGTTAAATGAATACATATCCAAATTGTAATTGGCATGGTTTAACAACAACAACAACAACAACAACAACAACAACAATAATAATAATAATAACAATAATAATAATAATAATAATAATAATAATAATAATAATAATAATGGTAATAATAATAATAATAATAATATATTGATAAAAAAAACATTTTATTATTTATTCACATCATTAAGACACATCACCATTTTTTTTCCATGTTAGTAATCATATGTGACTTTTAAAGGCCTAACTTAACGGAAAGCTAACCGCAAGCTATTTTTGTACCGAAGTTCAAAGGTCATGACAGTTTAATTCCTTTTTAAAAGTTTGTACTAGTTTTGATTAGGGCTGCTCACGAGAGGAGATTCCCAACCCGCCGAGGACTGTTACGTTAGAACCGAAACAGAAAAAGATATGTTGACTTTGACTTTTCTCTTCCCATTCTGTCCCGTAATTTTTCTGATGGGACGGTTTTGGATCTTAAGTAATATCCATGCCGAGAACCGTCCCATCCCGACCCGTTTTGTCCCGTCTCGAAGAACCAAAACTAGAACAAAAAAAATAAGTATAATTATTTAAATTATAAATTAAAAAACAATAACACTCAATACCAAATAATAAAGCCAATAAAAAGGACTAGAGTCCATATGTGAGCGTGAACGAACCTTTAATAAAATGAGTGAATACCAAAAAAAAACTCACTCTAAACCTAATATTAATTAGTGGTGGATTTAACATTGAGAGGTTCAAGATTGATTGAATTTAGTGGTGGATTTAAGAAGTTTACTGTTCTTATAAAAGAGTTATGTACTGGTAATGTGTGCTGATTAGTATTTATAGTATCAAACACTTGATATGTGTAATGCAAGTGTAACCAGCATCATATTTGTATTATAAGGGAACAATTCGATGAAACTCATTTGGAACAGTTTTTGGAGTCTCTAAGCAAAATTTGTCCAATTTGAATAGGAATTGAAAGAAAGATAGAGAGAAAAATTTTATTGGTTTAGAACCACAACTAAAACTTTTATATGTTGTTACTTTATTTCAGAATTAACTATTTTTTTTGACTCATGGAACCACGTTTGCACTTATATGTGAGAATTTTAACACAGATTTCTTGTAAAAAAGCAATATTTTAAAAATTATCCGATCCTCCCTTGTTCCAAAATCGTTTTCTTCGTCCCAAAATTCCCGATATTCGTCCCGTCTCATCCCGAAAATTTAGGACGGGACGGAATGGAGATTTTCAATCTATGCGACGGGTCTGGATCTTCACAAAAAAATCCCCAAATCATTGCATGGGACTGAAGATTTGTAATCCCCGTCTCGTCCCGTCTCATTCCGCAAGCACCTCTAGTTTTGATATAAAACACAAAAGTAAAGATATTTTTCTTAATTTATTCTTTATTTAATATTCGCCCCTACTACTTCGATTTTTGATTTCATTCTGGTAGTGATTGCCATAATCCTTAGGAAGGTAAGACTCTAATACCAAATTGGTAAGGTTAAACTTGTATTGTTACTAAAAGCAATGTAACAATAGTAGAAATGGAAAAGAACAAAGTTATCTTGCATTATAGAGTGAGATAAGATAGCAAATAGATGTCAAGTGGTCCCTTTTGATGAATTGTAATAGAATTTCCAGAGTATGCTTCTCTTCCAGTAAAAAAAGATACTAGCCAATTACAGAGAATGATGATACCCTAGCTATACTAACAGTGTGACTGCTATATAAAGTTTTCCTATGAGGCTGGCTGTTATAACAATCTCACGGTCCAATGCATGACCTCTAATGGCAAAACAAATACAAAATATTATCATATATCCTTCTAACTCAGCGATATCAGCTCTCCTTAATTCTTCTTAATCTTACTCTTAACCTATCTGTTTGTCTTCCTCTTATACACCTGCAATGCTTTATCACAATGTCACTAGCTTCACGGTTTAATCTTAATCGGTTAAAGATTTATAACATCTGCTGAATAGCCCAAATTAAAGTACAACTATATACCAAACAAAAACAGCTAATATTGCAGCTATAAATATGTTAATTATGTGATGAGGGAATATGCTGATTAATCTCTCATTGGAGCTTTTAACTTCTTGTTCCAAACTAGATCCACATTACATGAATTTCTCTGGACGTCAACATTGACTACACTTAAAAGTGTTTGACTAAAAGTCGAGTTGATGAGGCTTCTTCAAAATTCCCACCTACCTTGGTTTTCATGTCCCCACTATTTCATAATTGACAACACTTCCTCAATGCCCTACTCTGCATTGGATTCTTTCGAATACATAATACAGAAAGATGAGAAAGTGAACGACAAAGCCGCCACCCAATTCATATTCTTCCCAACAAGAAGCTGCTTTAATTATTTTAAGCTTAAAAGTATACTACCATTTAGAGAATTATTAATCCGATAAAAGCAAAGTAAACAGGTTTTAATAGAAAACAGAAAAGTATCTGGTCCACAGTTAGAAAATGAAACAGAGTGAACCAAGTATCAGACAAATAAAATTGATAAGTCATTAATTAACATTTAGCTGTTTGAGAACTTTGTTCTGAATAAACTCGTTAGATGCGGCTTTCTCGTTTTGATTTTCCAATAGGGAATGCTATGTGTTGTATTGATGAACATCAGATATGCATATATTGTAGATGAGTCTAACTCATCACAATTTAATGCATACACAATCATGCAACTTTAATTATTTTACTTTTTTTTGTCGTAATCACTCGGTATTCTTACTTTCGGTGAGAACTAATTTGAAATCTAAGCGGAGATACCGTTTCTACTTCACGAGGGTAACTTTGCTAAAATCGTTTTTAAGAACACGCCAAACCGAATGTCACATAAAATTAAATTATCAGCTCAATTAAAATCTGATGGATAATTATTTTACTTTCTGACCATAATATTTAATCTCAAGAGCGCTCAGGTACATCAAGAACTCATATTGAAATTCACCCTTCATTCCTTTCTATACCAACGCAGCCGAGTCATGATTGTACAGCACATTGAATATGACACTCTTTTCCATTATTGTACAAATTTTCAGTTAAATTTTAATACTAGGCCTTTAATTTGTTTAACTAAAATTGCACAGATTACATAAAATTAAAACTGTTTTTACCCAAAAAATAAAAGGTCCAAATTTATTTTTACCGAATATAATGGTTGTTCTTTTTTGCCTCATTGAGTCTCTTTAATTAGGGTCCTCACCATAAAACTCCCAAATTTTCCACATGTTCTTTTAATCTTAAATGAAATAGTTAAATCACTAAAATGTCCTTCACGTCTGCTATAAGAGTTCATGTTGCGTTCCTTCGTTTCATATCAAGTCATAACCAAATATTTATCCAAAATGTCCACTCAAATAGCATGCCTCTTTATTCTTTGCTTCACGTTTTCCATCTCTTCCTTCATTGCTGAAGCCACAGTTCCTGCTTCTTCCAGGTTCCAGTACGTCAATGAAGGTGATTTTGGCGACTATATTGTCGAATATGACGCTAATTACCGTCCCTTAGACCCCTTTAACAATCCATTTCAGCTTTGCTTTTATAACACAACTTCAAATGCCTTTACTCTTGCTCTACGTATGGGTACTGTCCGGTCTGAGTCTCTGATGCGTTGGGTTTGGGAGGCTAACCGAGGCAAACCCGTCCGTGAAAATGCCACCCTTACATTTGGTGAGGATGGAAACCTTGTCTTGGCCGATGCCGATGGCAAAATAGCTTGGCAAACCAACACTGCCAATAAAGGTGTGGTTGGTTTCAAAATACTACCAAATGGTAACATGGTTCTCCATGATGCCAAAGATAACTTCATTTGGCAAAGTTTTGATTCCCCAACCGACACTCTTTTAGTGGGTCAGTCTCTAAAACGTGGCGGCAAGCTTGTGAGCCGAGCTTCCGAATCCCAAAACGTTGAAGGAGCTTATAGTTTGGTTATGGAAACCACAACCTTGTCCATGTACTACAAAAGCTCAAATTCACCTAGACCTCTTCTTTACTTCTCATTTGCTGACTTGATTAGTGTCACTAAAGGCCCTCTAAGTTTATTAACATTCAACTCAGACCTGTCATTGTCATTTGAAGGATCCAATTCTACCTATGGAGGATCACTTACTTTCAAGAGGGCAAAATACAACTCCACGTTGTCATACCTCAGGTTAGGAATAGATGGAAATATCCGGTTCAATACTTACGAGTTTGATGCAGACTATAGTGCATGGGAGGTAACATACACACTCTTCTCACGCATAGGGTACGAGACAGAATGCCAATTGCCATCGCGATGCGGGAACTTCGGGCTTTGCGAGGAGGACCAATGCGTCGCATGCCCATTACCAAGTGGACTAGCAGGGTGGAGCAAAGATTGCAAGCCACCAAAGCTAACTTCTTGCAATGCTAAATACTACAAAATAGAAGGGGTCGATCATTTCTTGTCGAAGTACACGAGAGGAGATGTTACAACAGAGGCTTCATGTGGCAGTAAATGCACCAAAGATTGCAAGTGTATGGGATATTTCTTCAACAAGGCATCGTCAAGGTGTTGGATTGCGTATGATCTCAAGACATTGACCAAAGTTGCCAACTCAACAAATGTGGGATACATAAAGGCGCCCTAATTAAGGCATGGCGAGCCATTTTGTTTTGTCTTCTGTCGTCTTCTAAGTTTATAATAAGCTGATGTGTTGGAAGAATTTTTTTATGAGTATATAATGTGTCTTGAAATGATACATTTTTTTGGTTTGAGCTCCGGTATTCCCGATCCACTGGGCCGAGACTAATCCGGTTCGGGGAGGGTCCCGGGTGGTTAGATTTTATTCCCCTCCCAAACGGCGTTGCGGAGGATCGAACCGCAGTCCTCCCTACCAAGTTCAGCCCCAGGCACCACAAGCACAGTTTGGTGACTTGAAATGATACATGTTTATCTAATAAAATGACTATTCTCTTAGCTTAAAGTGATTTTTTGTATATTTAATAATTTTCATATTCAGATGGCTTGTACTGTTTCTTTTCTTTTATTTTTCTGTTTTTACCATGCATTGCGCTCTTTCGTCATAGTTGTTGGAGGGCAGAACCTGTAAATTATCCCTTTAATTTATATTTATTATCTCTTATAGTCTCTTAAATTGATTTTGTACTGTTTCTTTTCTTTTATTTTTCTGTTTTTACCATGCATTGCAAGATATACATCCCGGTAGAGATTTTAACAAACAACTTGGAAAGATTAAAAATTCTGGAATAGATACTTTCCATCTCATCCCAAGCTTCTCGGAAGTTATTATCTAAAACATAAACAGTTATAAATTTGACCTAAATTTTATAAAACTACAAAACTAAAATATTTTAGGCATATTTTAAATTATAACACTACTTAGGGGTAACAAATAGTTCGATTTGTGTCAATTTTTAAATTGAATCGTTAACCTTCCAAATCGATCGGTTCTTAGCAATTAGTTTAGTGTGGGAAAAATTCAATATTTTTTATGGAAAAATTCCACGAATTTCTTCGAAAATTTTTAACAGAATCTATTGGAATTTTGTGAAAAAATTCGTTTAAGTTTTTTTGTTGTTGATTTTTTTTGGATGGAAATGACTGAATATTTGTTGTCGGTGTCGCAAATTTATAACAAAATCCTTAGGCAATATTGTTGAAAAATATCATATTTTTATCATCGATTTTAATATCCGTTCGGTTAGAGTCAGATTGATTCGATAGTTTTTTTTATCGATTTAGCAGTTTGATTCGATAGATCTTTTTATCGATTCATTTTTTTTTGTTTATCCTAATACCAATTACAGTAATATCTAATTTGCTCCACAAATTAATAATAATACTGAAATTTTTAATAAAGATAAAAATACAGAAGTGAGGTAAGTTAAATAATACACAAGTTTTGAAATTTTATACAATAATATTAATTCATTGTAAATGGTGTTATGATTTTGTTTTGCTAAATATTATGAATTTAGCCGTTTTTTAACCCCAAAGTCGAAATGATAGCATATTCGCCGTGTTTTGGATTGAATTAATTTTTTCAAGTTTATACAAAAAAGATCGTTTTGAGCGTGAGCGATCCGGTTCTTACTTATTTCACTATCACTGTAATTAAATAAAGTTCATAAATACTATTAAATTTCACATCATCGTAACTGTGATGACCGATGAGGACATTCGTGAATCAACTAGAAATGTGGATTTGAATGAATAATGTAGATGGCCAAAAAACCAAATCAATCAACTTCAAATTATATATTTCTTTATTTGAAAAGCCATTACGGATTAGGACATAACTTGTATGGAACAATTATAGAATTAGTTGCAGTACGCCACGTCTCATGATATCGTGATTCTCTTGATCTTATTTATCCAAAATAAGAAAAAAAAAAAGAAACAAATTAGTCTAATCTTAAACTGATAGCGATCCGCATGTATAATTAATTCCATACAGCATCATTGTTCTCCCTCATCGGAAACACCTCAAAACATTAACAAAAGCATCAATATTAGAGTTATTTAACATACAGAATATAAACATTGAATTCGATTATAGATTTCATTTTTTATATTTTCTTTATATTTTAAATTAGTATCTAATTTATTCAAATCATTAGTGACCTTATGGAACCCGAGCTTTAACCAATTCTAGTTACCTGAGATGTTCATGTCAATAACTCTTTTAAACGTACAAATACTAGCCTGTGCAGTAGTTGAAGGGGAGCAACTACCAACTGAATACATGCCTGACTTGCGCACCGCAGTGGCTAAACACATGGCGAGCTTTAAAACTAAGAAAGGGGATGAGGGGCGCCCCGTATCTTTCTCAAGCTTAGAGCCTAAGGAAGTGAATGAAAAGAATTTTCTTGATCAGCGATTGAGATTAAATAGTGGACGTAAGTGTTAGGACTGAACCACTCTATATTGTGTTGTTCAATTATTCTTTGTCCAAAAAAAGTTCAAAGTATTAATATTTCTATTCACCCTCCTCTTCTACAGCTATTTGTGCTTCTACAAATAGTTCAAACACTCGGTTGTTATGATGAATTTGGCCTGGTCAATCTCATTTCCTCTATTATGAATTAAGAAACCTAAAAAATCTTTTGATGATACACCAAATGCACACTATAGTGGATTTAATTTTAAGCCATTATGCCTCATTTGAGAAAATGATTGAATAAGATTATTGATATGCATTTCTTTAGACACCGACTTCATCACTATGTCATCTATATTAACTTCAACTATTCTTCGTATAATGTCATGAAATATAACATTAATGACTCTGTGATTTGTGGCCTCTCCATTTTTCAAACCAGATGTCATAACAATCCATTTGAATGTTTCCAAGGACATTGGATACCTAAAAGCAGTTTCATGAATATCTTCTTCAAACAAATATATTTGATTACAACTTGAGCAACTATCCCTAAAAGAGAATGTATGGAAACCAACAGTTTTATCAATTAACATGTCAGACATAAGATATTTAAATTTTGGTGTTCCCTTATTTAGATCACTAAAATAAATGTAAACACAAATTTTATCATTTTCTTTTTAATAATAACTATGTTTGAAATCCATTCTAATTACATGGACGTGCGAATGAAGCCTACTAGATTTGAATTCAAATTCTGACCCCTACTAAGCCAAGAGAAAGAAATCATAATCCTGGAAATATTTTGCAGTAACTTTTGTCACCGACTCTTTCCTGCCTAACAACCATCATTAATTCGAAATTTTCAGTGATTTGTTTCGCTAAAGGATCCTGGAACTTATGAATTAAATGATTTGGATCACCTATAATTTTTTAGTAAATCATTAACTTTACTACATATTTCTTCAAATATTTTCTATGGAAAACTATTCAACATTATGTTCAGTATCTTACTTGAGTTTCTACATTGTTAATGGCTTCACAGATTTTCATTATGATGTATTATGTCTAAATAGCGATAAATTCTCTAACTAAGTTTTTAGCAACAATCTTACCAGAGTTTCCACCTTTTTAATGGCTTCACATATTTTTTTTTTCTGAACCACAAGGTATTTTAGGCACCCAGACCAATCTTCGTTCGAGTCAGGTAGAACCATAAGGGCGGTAAAGCTCTCCCAACCGAGTTTTAATGCAACTGCATACTCAGAACTCGAACTCGAGATCTCTAGTTAAGCTAGAACAATTCTATGTCAGTTGATCTGCGCGCTTGGTGGTATTCATAAATTGCTAGGAAGTGCCTCCAGGAAGACTTGAACCAAAGGACGATTCAGAATGCATCTCTTCTAGGAAAACACTTGTACTGTCAGGAATTCCATGTCCAACTAATTTGAACTAATCATTTTGATTAATCATTGCAACGCTTCACGTAATTCTCTTAGCCATTTCTACAATAGTTCCTACTGTGGTCGTCAAAATCTATTGGCATAATTTTGTTCAAGGATTATTTGCTCAAGTATTTAATGCTCGATTCGCATGAATTACTTTACACTTGGTATATTTTATGATTAATATGGTTTCGCACATATTTCACATTCGTAGTCTTATCTCAAGTGCACTTAAGCGAATAATTTCTTAACGAGACACGTTCGATTTTAAGTTATTACATCAAACAAAATAATCTCTAACAATTCGCATGACTTAGCACAATTATGTCGTACAAAATAATTGGTAGCCAACAATATTAAATATTTCTTTTAGAAATTTTTAAGCTGAATCCTCAAATGCGCATAATTTATTGATTTTAGGTTGGACCTTGATATATTAATGTGTTTGATTTTGGCATCCATGTCACGCCAACAGTTTTAATTTTCTTTTCACTTTAATTCATTAGCTCACGTTTTATGACTAATAAATTTTGGTGATTTGAAATCGTTAGCACAAATTGATTTTTTTATGTACTATTTTGATACCCGTTACAAAAAAATAATTATCTCTATTTTATTTACTTCATTTCTAGAAGCGTTTATGTTTAGAAAACAAAAGCATTTTTTTTGTAATTAGTCTAATTTTAGGGGAAAAGACATAAACAACACTGTAAAGTATCAAAAATCCTTTTATCTCATACTATATAAACTATTTTTTAAAATAATATTTTTTGAAAACATATATCACAGAATATCAACTATATAAAATTAAAATAAACTCCTAGCCACCTGCCTTCTTTTGTGAAAATAGGAGCAGGGGGAGCTGAGGAAACAGAGATTTGAGCAAGGGGAAGTGATTTGGTCTTTATTTCTTGCATCAATCATCCTAGGTTGATTAAGGTAAGATGGTAGCAAAGTTTGAATGGTTTACCTAAGGTTGATGTAAAGTTTATGGTTTGTTATTTGCTGAGTTATATGAAGGTTTTGGTTGCTGGAAATGATAGAACAAAGTGTAAGAGACTTGTAATGATTGTATGTATGTGCTAGGAAGGAATTGAAGAAGGAAAGTTGATGAAAAATAGTGAAAACCTAAGGTTTAGTTAAGGTTTACAAGTGGTTGACTGCTGAAATTGGAAACCTTAGTAAATATATGTTTTGAATAGATTTTAATGCTGGAATTATATGTTAGTGAATGATTAATACCTAAATGACATTATGGAAAGTGGTTTTGATGAGGTAATTTTGTTTAAGATGAAGCTTGGTATGGTTAAGTTATAAGGAAAGGATGAAAATGGTAGACTTTAAGTTGATAAATGGGTGTTTTGATTCTTTAAAGTTGGGAATG
>CANYCX011528420.1:0-11117 GCA_948193385.1 Breynia disticha f. nivosa | reverse complement strand
ACTCTTAAATAATAAATGATGTGTATGAAAATAGAAAATTATTTATATATTAAGACAATATAAAAAGAATGTCTATAAAATGAGACGGAAGAAGTATATGTACGACAAATAAATGACTTTTAAAAATATCAGAATAAGGAGCTATAGAAATATTTATTTTCCTCTCTTGTTGACTCATAATAAAAAGACCACATAACTTTTTTTAAAAAAAAATAAGAGCGTTAAAGAAAGAAATATTTTTTACTGAGACAACAACAAATTGTTACTATTAGATGCGGTGAAAATAAATATAATTTTTTAATTTACACGATAAAAAAATTATTTACGTAAACTATATAATTTCAATAAAACAAATAGTCGTATTAAAATAATTCCCCGTAGAGAAATTCTATAAAGAGAAAAAGAGAAGTTCGTCAATGGTGATTCTGTAAAAAGCAGAGACAAATCTTTTACTTGCAGTAGTCGATTGAAGCAAGGTTTATAAGCAACAGGTTCGTTCTTCCCATTACACCTCTTTTATTTGTTGGGTTCCACAACAATACACCCATTGGACTGGAAATTTCACCTGCTAAAGCAATCTCCATTAATGGCACTTCTCTCTCTCTCTCTCTCTCTCTCCCTCTCAATATGCCAATATCGCCATTGTTGCAGGTTGCCTTTTGCGGGCAGTCTAAAAACTGCAGAAATACTAAGTAAAAGACGACTTCCACGACAGAGTAGTTCAAACTCTTACTCACTAATGTAACATTCAGTTATCTACCGAGTAATTCACAAACACAGTCTTTTGCCTGGGTTTCTTACTGCTTCCTTATGGTTCCTCCTGTCTCCTATCACATCTACCAACTTAACTCTGTTTCTACAAATATGGTAATATCTAACACTGATTTTTATAACCATTTTAGTACATCACTGTTCTAGCAAGATTCAGTAATGATGCTTCTTTTTTTAATAAAAACTAATATTTATGTTTGTTCTAATGTTCGATGTAAATGAGTCGAACCGTTGGAGAGTGACTTGATTAAAACTCTGTGAGTGTGTAAATGAGGCAAACCGGTCGTGAACGCTTTGGTGTTTGGCTCAGTAATAGCTTTTCGTCAATCGGCTCGAAAATAAATTAGCCAAACTCAAATAGAAAATTAGGCTTGATTTGTAAATGAGTCAATAAAAATTGGCTCATTTAAAGCTCATAAACAAATTCATTTACATGTTCACAAATAAGTACGTAAACAAACTTGCAAACACACTCGTTTCAGTGTTTATGAACGGACTTTTAAACATGCTTGTTAAGTGTTACAAACTGACTCGCGAACAAATTTGTATGTTCATAAACAAGCTTGCCAAAAGTTGGATTTAAGCTTGATTATAAAAAATTAGGATTTAAACTCCTATACTATTAATCTTTTAAGATTTAACCTCTAAATCCTTAAAGTTCACATTCTTAGGGTTTAACTTACACTTTAGGATTAAGCTTAATATAAAGTTTTCATTAGAGCTGCAAATGAGACGAGTCATTCGCAAACGGTTCAACGTTTAACTCATTTAAAATCTAACACAGAATTTTATACCCATTTGCATACATAATTGTTCTAGCAATATTCAGTAGTGATGCTTCTTTTAAAAAAAACTAATATTTTTGTCTGTTTTTCAATTAGAGATGTAAATGTGTAGGACCGCTCGAGAGTGGCTCGATCAAAACTCATTTGTGGAAGTCTAAATGAGTTGAGCTGCTTATGAACAGCTCAATGTTCGGTTCAATATTAATTCACTCACTCATTTGCAAATCAGATATAATTGACAAAAAATTATGCTCGATTTGTAAAAAAGTCGAACTTCAACTCTAAAGCTCAGTTTGTTAAAACTCATCAGTATGTTTGTGAACAAGTTCACCGACACGCTTGTTAGTCTTCATGAATAGACTCACGAACATGCTTGTTTAGATATTCATGGACAAACTCGCGAACAAGCCTTCAAATTAATTATAACGGGGATGTGTGCAGGTATTCCTCGATGGGACGAGAATATCCCGCGTGAAAATACTCATCCTGCCTCTGAATTTTTTTAGTCAGAGAATCCTCACTCTCTTCTTCATACCAGTCAAAGCGGGGTGGAAAACAGGTTCTCCGCAAGTATCGGGTCCAATTGTCCTCCCTATATTTAAAAGACTCGTTTTAGGCTGGAGAATATGTTTGTTGGTTCGTAAGCTTTAAACAAACCGAATTTGAACAAGATTTTGGAACTCGATAAAAAGCTTGACTCAAACTCAAATTCGTAAAATTTCGACCAAGCCAAACTTCAACATTCAAAAACAACCCCACTCAAAAACAACCCCATTTCGTAATTTGACTCTATTAAACGAGCTAGATTTCAACAAATTTTGAGTTCATTTCTTAAACACGTGGAACTTTGAATACTCTAAACACAAATTTGAAAAACACATGACCATACTTAAACTTTTGTAAAACTTCATGAATTAACTCAATTACATATTTAATTTAATTACTTTATACTAATAAAACATTTTAATTAAGCATATAAAATTATTTTTTAAAAAAATATCAAAATAAAATAATATTTTAATAAAATATATAACATATTATAATTAATTACTTTATACTAATAAAAAAATAATAACTTTAATGATATATAAAAAAAATAAAAAGTAGTACTACACTAATTTAAGTTAAAAGTATTTCCGGCATATGATTATAACCTACCATCTTTCAAAGCAATACGATACAGAAATTTACATCATCTTACAACTTCCTTTTTGCTGAGAGATTTTCTCGAATCATCAATGGAATCATCATGGAATTCCATCAGAATGCGGGCGGACTGCGGATGAGCCCTGGATATGGACACTGCGGTGAGCTCACTTCATCAACAATCATAAGACTGAACATGAAAATGGAGGAGCAGCCGAGGGGTAAGAATTCAACCTATCCTGTGAGAAAAAGATATCCAAATTGTTACTTGTAAGCAATTCTTCACTGAAACAAAGGGAATTCTATTGAAACTTACCACAAAATGTGCAAGAACCCATTAGGGACCTGGAACGCAAGAGTGCCTTCTTCAACTGAGTACAATTCCCTGAATAGACTGAGCTAAAGAATGCACATTACCATGTCCCGCGCTCTAATCAATATTGCGCAAGGCTCAAGAAAGCCAATTTCATCACAAGGAGCAAGGATTCATGTGGAAGCTGATAGAATCGATTGCATCCATTAGCTTATTTAAGCATAATGAAGCAACCGTAAGTCGGTAAAACTCACATCGCAAATCCTCTTCCATACAGATTGTTGGAGGAACCAGAAATCTTATACTTCATGTCATCATAATTAGGTATATACTTGTTAAAACCCATCTGCCCATTTGGATAATTTGGACTCTTCACCTCATTCCAACCTCCCCAATGGCCATTGGGAATGTTCAAATTCCCAAACTGTGGCCTTTCCGCAAGCATGGATGTGTGGTTGGTTGGAGATTGACCAAGAAGCCTTGGGGAAATACTGTACGAATCAGCTGGGGACGAGAACATATTTCTAAACTGAGAAGGAAAAGAATTTTGATTCTGAGGTGGAGACATTGACTGCCGCATCAGCATTTGAAGTTCCATGTCCTGATCTAAACGGCTAAGCTCCGCGGGTATGGCAGGCCTCACATCGAAGCCAGGATTGATCGGCCTGGTTGTGAGATTTCCCTTACTATGTTCCACTATAGCAGGATCAATGAATTCAGTACTCTTTAAGCTACTAGGAATCCTAAACTGTGACACTGAGTTTTTTAGCAAATGATCTGCAGCATAACAAAAGGATCAGAAATTTGTGAAAAGAACAGCTGAAAAATGTACATATTTCTCTTCACATACCAGATTGATCAAAAGGATGGTGCACCGCTCCATGAGTCGAGAACCCTGGAGGTAGATGTTTGCTAGTTACCGAAAATCCTGGTGGAGAAGCTACAGATTTGGAAACTGAAACACCACATCATATAAGGTTAGGATTAAAAGGGCACATACAAGGTCAGAATTATAAGGTATATTGAAATGTGAAATATTTCTTGTTGGAGGAGAATAACAGTGGAAATGGAAAAGGTGATATTGTTTCACTCACCAGAACTAGAAGATATAAAAGGATGTCTGCCAGGAAAATCATTGAAATTTGCAGCTCTGGTATTTGCCGAAACATCATTATACTTAGCCACATGTGTATTGTTGTTTCCAATAAAATAGTCAGTTACCCTTAGTTGATCAGTTACACCTTGTTGATCAGTTTGACTTCCAAAAGAACACTTCACATTAGACCCTTCAATTTGGAGATCGTCTTGCCAAGCAAATGAGAATCTTGATTGATTGCTCTCCTTAGCTTTTCGAAAACTTGGAATTTTCAGAGAACTGTGCTGTTTATCGGTTTCATGCTGCAACTTAACCAAACTTTGGAGTGATGTCAAAGAAAAGCTTTCCCATTCATCAAAATCCATAGATAGAATGTTTGAGATAATACTGTTCTCTCCTGCATCAAGAGCCAGTTCAGCACCAACATTAGCTGCATTGCTGTGCCCTTTCAAGTGCTTCTCCGGTCCCCCAATTGACGAAGAATTGATATAACTGGAATTTCCTTCCAACTTGATAAAGCCATTACTGTGGTTGGTGTAGAAACCATTAGACCACTCTGGTTTACTTGATGTTGACATTAAGGCTTCCCCAGCAAATTTTGTGGGTGAAACATTTGCATGGAGATCATTAGTGCTTCGAAGACTAACATCATGCGGCCAACAGTGATTGGTTGCCTCTTTCGAATTCAGCTTTGAGCCCGGCAAATAAGAAATTGGCGGTGGCTGCTGATCACAGAAACCCAGTAGATCATCAACAATAATGCTTTCCCTGGATGATGTTGAAGTTGAAGGCTCACTGAATAGGTCGCACACATCTTGTTGTGACCCTTGCCCTTCAAGAAGGCTATTACTCAAAATTGAATTTTCTGAAACTAAAGGTTCCGAGGATTGAACTTTAACACTGTTGTTAATGCTCACTGATGTTATCTCAGAGCATAATCCCTGAATATCTTCATCATCATGAAAAAGTTCTTGATGCGGACTGGCAGAATGTGAAGGTTTTGAAAGTTTTAAAGAACCTTCACATGTAGAAGCTACTGCAGAAATCTCCCCAGATTCTGACACTAACGGCCAAGATGAATGGTCTCTTGTTGTAATGGCAGGACATGCTTCACCACTTCCTTTGGACTTTGTGGGTCCTTCTATGCATCTTTTATGGCACACAGATTCTGCTAAAGGAACTTGAGGAACATTTGATGCTCCGGCCTGATTATTTGAAGTTACACCTGAAGATGACATACTTCCAACTGATGGTAAAGTAACTGAGGCACGTGCAACCCTATCAGAAGATTATTTTAGGGAATCAAAACAAAGCAAGAGTAAAATATGCAGGTTTCAAGCAAGAAAAGCGTGGATCTTAAATCACTAGATTTTATACCATGAGGCCGCTCCAGGAAGCACATTAGATTTTCCCACACCATTATCAGCACAGTATCCATCTTCATAGATCCCACAATTCTGCCAGGGAAATATAAGGTCAGAGATGTGATACTAACATAATGCTGGCATGAGTTTCAAGAGTTATTTTGCTACAGACAAATACTACAGTAATGTGCTATTTTAAGAAGGATCGGCATTGATTTCTAATTCAAAACTCACAACAACCAATTTTCTGAAAAAAGAAGTGCATTATACTTGAGTCTTACATTTATAGTTTCAGAATTGGGTCTGACCATTGATATGTTTGTATCTGTGCAATCATCTGCCGGTGGTGGTAAAACATCTCCCGAGCGCCGATGTAAATTATTTGTAGCACCAATAATTTGTGGGCCTCTACTCCTTTAAAACGATAACAAGTTATTTCAACTAAATATTACAACAAAAAGAAAGAACAAAATACATACACTTCAAAATAAATATTTTATAAAGCAATTTACTCTTGAACTAATTGAAGGGTAAGAGTTAAGCAAATATTACGTACAACAATAATAATACATCACAAGTAGTAAGCAGAACTCAAACAAAGCTACAAGCTTGCCAAATGGCATTTTTTGCCATGAAAAATGGCATTGAGCAGGAGTTATGCCATCAAGTAGCATTTCAATCAAAATATTTTCAGCAGTTTTACTAGCAACTCCTCACCAAAAAGTATCAAAGACACGGTATGTATCATTCTTCCCACTAGATGATGCCTACGGATTATTTGGAAGGTAAATATGGATGATGTCCCTCATTGTAAATACGAATGAACAACCTTCAGTCCCTTTGTAATATTATTTTATTTCTATTGGATTTTTTTTATATTCATCAACTATTGTACGGAAGATGTGTCAGGAAAAACTTTATGCAGATTAAGGATGACAACAATCTAAAACTGTACAAATTATTAGTTGTGCTAACCTTGTGAAGGCCGAAACCAAGTCATCTTTTGTAAAACTATCGTCTGGAGAGCCAAAATCATGCAAGTATAAACAATCTGGAATAGTGCAAGGCTGTAATATGGAAGCATTGATCACACTTTATCATTAGATTCTCAAGAACTAACCTTTACGACTAGTAGTAGGAAAGCTGAATAGTCTATGTAAAAAGAATGTGTGGCATGTGAGAGTGACTGTTCTTACCATGTTTTTCAGCCATGTATGGCAATACTTTGTGGTTCCAAAGCATGCCCTGCAGGAAGAAACACTTGTCAAGATTGCTGAATGCCAGTTGGATTTGGATATAAAAAATTTAAGTAGAGCACCGTATACTCACCTTAAAGGTCTACCTTCCAAGACAAAGCTGTGAACTGATTGAATGCAACGAACCGCCTCCTCCTCCTTCGCATAGGTTATGTACCTGGAGAATAGAAAAGCAGGAACAAAAACTGAAAGCTATATACAAAGCTAGAGACAAGGTTAATAGAGAAATTGTTCGACGAATAAATGGGCAGTGAACTTACACACAACAACTGTTGTTTGAAGCATGTTGAATGGCTCCTGTTGCTGTTCGAGAAATAGACACTTTTATGACCTTTCCATATTGACCAAAGTAATCCTTTTTCTGAAGAAGCTGTTAGAAACGAAAAGACTAGTATCAGTCATTTGCAATTGATAGAACATTACATTTTTACACATAGAACTGGCAAGCTAATGTCTGAAAATGACATATATGCACCACTTACGGTCTCATCTGCAAGGTTAAGGGGTAATCCACTTATATACACTAGATTCCGCTGAATGACTCTGACATTGGTAAGATGCATTCTTCCATCAGATACTTTTGGCTTCATCTTTTGTGATTTAAGTTTGCGCTCTGAGCTCAATTCGGCCACTAGCCTGCGCGGGTAAAATTTTTATCTAAATGCGGAATGCCGACAAAAATCATCTGATATTTTGGTGCACTGGCTAATGACAATTAATTGAATTACTATACACTAACCTTTCACATTCAGCAGCCATTGCCACAATTTTTTCTTTGTCATAAGCTGTCCGACAAGCCGGGCATCGCCCCTCAGTATTATCTTTCTCAGCCATCTCCATAATATGATTCCAGCACCAAACACAAATCTGTGGAATGATTTGATACAATATTACAAACAGTCAGAAACCAGGTAACATTCAATTGTCAATGAAATAAAGAACAAAGGAAGAAGATTAAGAGAGAAATTCAATCAGCCAATGAATATTTGAACTTCAACCTCGTAACCGCATTTGCATGGCTTCAATTGCTGATCTGTCAGGTCCATTTCCTCAGTGCATAGTGGGCATATCTTGTCTCCTTTATCACTCATGATTGCTCTGTATATTCACAAACATAAAAGAACACCATACATTTAAACTTCTAATCACCACACATTTCCTCTAAACCTTGCAAAATATATATCAATAAGCAACATTCACAATACTCGAAACAACTCAACACGAAAACCAAGTGATAAAAAGATAACTCAAGTACAACCACAAAGCGAGAAAATCAAAATTTACACTGCAAATCGTTCTTTAAGATTCGAACACGAAAAAAAGAACAGAAAATAACATTTTGAGCTATCTTTAGAAGAGGCACTTGATTTCTTTCACTATAAATCACAGTCTCTTGAAATCTAGACCTTAAATGCACACATCAGATTACCATCTATTTTACACTATTAAAACAGCTACTTGCTCACTCAATTCACAAAATACAAACAAAAAATCAAGCGAAACACACTTAAAACACTTACTCACTCCAAAACTAAGAAAAATGAAGCTATAGATTCAATCTTTGTTCTAATCTTTCAATTCACTCAATTCTCTAACCAAAAATCACAACCCAACTGACCAAAACACAAGACAAAAACCCAAAGATCTAAACTTTAAGAACCCACAAAAGATTAGTAAAGTTATGAACTTTTTTGTGAAGTGAGATAGATATGCTAAAAAGTGAAGCGAAAGTTAATAAAAAACTGAAGAGAGAGAGAGAAAAGAAAGGACTTGCAGTGAAGAAAGTTGAGAATCGCATAGGGAGGAAAAAAGGGGAGAGGTATGGATAAAAGTGAAGGAAGAAAGGTGAGGAAGAAAAGAGGGCCTTGTGGATGAAGGGATGGTGGCTTTGTGTGTTTAGTGTTGCTGTTGTTGTCTTTTTCTTGGTTACATGATTTTAGAAAAAGAGTCTGACTAAGAGCATCTCCAATAGAAATAGCTAAATTTAAAGAGGATTTTTAAATGAATAAAGAGTTCATAAAATTATAAATAGTAAAATTAAATAAAAATTTCAATATAGCTCTTTATTTATGTTCTTTAATTTATTTATTCTATAAGATCATAATTTTAAAAAAAGAACTAAAAGTCATAAATATAGAAATATTAATATCAAATTAATGTGAGATCATCTATATGCGCACAAAGTTTTCTATTAAAAAATTATGAAAAAATATTAAAACTTAAAAATAAGAAAAAACTTATAATATTTCGTACAAAAGTGGTGATTGAAAATTGAAAAAATAAAAAAGATTATTTTTTAAGAATACACAAGATTATTAAATTACATATTAATTACGAAAAATAAGAAAATTTTATGCATGAAAAAGAAGATAAAGAGTTAAAATTGACTCTTTAGTTTTAGAGAGTGAAGTTAACTCTTTAATTTACATTTAAATATAAAGAATCAAATAAAGAGTGGATTTGAGTAGATTTTTTTGTTAAACTCTTTATTATAAAGAATACATTGAAAATAAAGAGAACACTGGAGATGCTCTAACTTATTAAGTAGGATAGAGAGTATCAAAGAATTATTGTGTTACGAAAAATTACATAAATGAATAATTTTGTATTTAAAATGATAGAAATATCAAGATATATTTATTCATTTATATTTATGTTTGTTCAAGTTTTGAAAATATGAAAATATCCGATTTTGAGTTTACAATTATAAAAATGTCAATGTATGTTTATACATATGTTTAGTGTTTATCGTTGTTCATTATTGTTCATATGTCGAGAAAACAAAAATGATATTTTTGCATTTTAAAATATAAATATGACATTCATATAATTGTGAATTAGAATCTTATATAAACAAAGTGAACAAATATACATTGACATTCTTATCATTTCAAACTCAAAATATAGTAGTGAATTAGAATCTAAATACCTTTCTTATCACTGATATGCAGTCAGACATCGAACCTCATATTCTTAGTATGCTACCACCAAGCGCGTAAATCAATTGGTGTAGAATTGTTCTAGCTTAACCAGAGATCTCGAGTTCGAGTCCTGAGTACGCAGCTGCGTTAAAACTTAGTTGGGAGAGCTTTACCGCTCTTATGGTCCTACCCGGCTCGAACGAGAACTAGTCTGAGGTGCCTAAGATATCTCGTGGTTCAGACAAAAAAAAATATTCTTAGTATGCTCATTGATATATTTACCGTTAAAATCACGAACGAATGTTAGTCTTGTGTTTATGTCATGCGTAGTGGGACGTATTATAAAAGGTAATACTACATTGACATTATTACCAAATTAACTTGTTTTATGGATATTTATAGAGTTATTCTTTATATTAAATAAATAGAGTAATTAAAAATATCAGTGAATAATTTTTTTAATAAAATATAAAAGTTTGCTTAAAAATAAATATAAAGCACAAAAATTAAAAATAATTTATTTGATATATTACAAATAAAATGAGATTAATTGGTTAACTATATGAAAAAAAATCATTTCTTATTGATTGATGAGAATAATTTTGATGTAGAAGGCGTTTTGGTTAGACTTTTATAGATAAAAAATAATATTTAGTTTGATAAATATTGAGTGATATTATTTATTCGATTTAAATAAAGGAATCTCTTAGATATGATACAAAATAAATCTTTTAGGACTTAGATCGTAAATTTCTCTATGTAAAACAGGAATCAGAATGATCAATTTCCGGTTAGTCTAGTGGGAAGAGTATTAGGTACACTTAAGCAAGATCTAAGGTTTGAATCTTAGTTCCGCCTTGTGCATGTAAAAATTGAAATTGGGAGAGGCATCAGCGTACCGCACCTGACAGTCATCGAGAGGGGGAGCATGCTAAACCGCTTACACCGCACTCTGTTTTTAAAAACAAAAAAAGGGAATCAAAATTTGAAGAAGAAAAATGAATCATTTTGTTACAGCACAACAACACAAAGGAAAAATTATTCTAGTTTGGGCTCAAAAGAATATTTCATTGAGTTTTGTATGACTTTACAATATTTTATTTTTTTAAACGTCACTACAGAAATTTTATAATAAAAATAACAATTTTTATTAATTTTATTTTATTAAAAGTATGTCCATTTTACTTAAAAGGATAAAAATAAAAAAAAAACAAAAAACTCATCCTTTGAATCACGCAAATCACCATCAAACTAAACATTTGCAATTTTTTTTTCAATCAAACTTTAATTTCAACTAAAACTCTTTTTTTTTCATATAAAATGCTGGCAACAACTTATCAAATCAGTTCAGTCTGTAACCTAGACTATCTAAAGTCTCAAGAAATCAAACAAAAGATAAAATCAAAAGTAATGAAATCAAAAGTCTCAACTTCACAATCTCATCTCAATGATTTTGAAGATAACT
>CANYCX011528349.1:0-20061 GCA_948193385.1 Breynia disticha f. nivosa | reverse complement strand
TCCCGACGCTCTGCGCCTGTGGATACGAGCGTACCCTCAACGAGGTATCGTTCTTCTTCCGCTGTGTTGAACGGAATTCCAAGTGTGCGTATTCTGTTCATTTTATTTCCGCTTTAATTAATTATATGTTAATTAATTAGTTTATATATCTGTTATATATATGCGTATTGTTTCTTTCACTCCAGGTTTAGGATGAATCATATGCTTACAGCCATAACATCCATGCTACATTGTTTCCTTTTTTTTAGTTGGGTTTGGGGACTTATATCATTAGTACAACAACTTTAATCATTAAATGCGATAAAAAAATAAATTTAAATTTTTATTTTGTTTTATAACAATAATTTTAATTTTATGTAATTTGTGAAATTTATAAAACAAAAATAGTCTTTAATAAAAATAGTGATAATATTAGCAGTTAAATATCAATATTGAAGACATAAACACCATAAAAATTAGAATTCGTATAATTTGTATCGTATCTAATCATGTAATCGTTAATTATATTATCGGATTAAAAATTGTTAATCGTACCCTATTGCATGGAAAAATGACCTTAATTTTTTAGAAAGAAAGACTAAGGACAACTTCAACCCATGCCAATTTGGCGTGAGTGGAATTGCTTTGGCGTGAGTGGAGGGATCCAACTGGACCCCTCCATTCCACTATTTTACCGCACCCCCATGGGGTGCGGTAGAATGGCGTAGCCCTGTTGGTTGCGCCATTCAATTTCATTTTTTTTGGAATTATGTAAATTAATTTTTTTAATTTTTAAATAATTTTAATATAATAAATAAATAATATTATCGTAATGTTTGTTTTTAATTAATATTTGTATTCGTCCTTAATTATTATAATGTTTGTTTTTGTCATGTTTGCATTTGTGTTAATGTTTGTCTATGTTTTTTAATTATTGTAATGTTTTTTAAATTTTAATTTTAATGTAATGTTTTATTTTTTTAATGTATCTTTTTAAAAATAATATTTTTATGTATTAATGTTTTATTGATATTTAAATGGTATTTTATACGTAAATAATTATATTGATTACTTGATTGTTAGATTTAATTAAAAAATAAATTATATATGAATATGCTTAGAATATTCTTTTTAGTGATAGAAATAGAGTAAAGCTGATTGAGGTGAAATAGAGTAAACACTGTAGCTACTGTATTTTTTACTTATTTTACTTAAACTATGCAGCTTTAGTAAAATAAAGAAGGAGACTCATTAAGTCCTCACTGGCCTTATATTAAAATTTACCGACAAGTGCACAAGTAAAGACAGGTGATGAAACAGCACAAAGGGACAACTCAGACTGGCCCCTAATCGTACAAAAGCCTGCAATAAAGAAACAATCAAGTGGTTTTGCAACCAATTTCAGTGTCCACTGCCATTATTTGATGATGTATTCAAGTTTTTGGCCCTTTATTACATGATGTCTACATAGATGACGATGATTTGGTGCTGCTGTAAATGGTATGAAGTTATATAAAAGAAATCTGATATGTTTCTGTACGTGATGAGACTTTGTTTGGATGAAACGAAAATGTACAGATTTGAGTAATATCTCATTTATGTTAGAGGTTAAGTTTAGTAATGGATGGTACAATAATGCAAACACAACTTCTTCCACTGATATGTAAAGGAGGAAAGTTGCTGTGAAACCTAAGTCAGCCCTCGAGCATGAAAGACACGCGTGAGAACTCTTTTTTCTTCATTAATCGTATTGGACTCATTACTAATTACTAGTAAAAGGGTTTTATTTTGATTCTGGTAAGAGAAAAGTTGAAAACAGAGAAGAGGAAAAGAAGTAGACTTGTCTCACGTGGAAGATGAAGGAACTCAACACTGAGTAAAACACAAAACAGTAAATAATGTAAATTACTTATTTGATTGGCGCTGCGGAAGAGTTGAGATCCTCAAGAGATTAACTGACGGTCTCATTCTCCAACAGGCAGATCGCCGAGTCAAAAGCGTGTTCTTTCGCAGCCCTTTCTATCGATTGACCACCGGATGAATGTGGAGGCGCAGAGAAAATAAACTGTTTTTTTCTCTGAACGTGAAACTGATTCACTGTAAGTGGTGTCTAGACTTTCCTTTCATAATATATTTATATCACAGTCCCTTGAACTGACAAATTTATTGTCAGTTAGTCCCGCTTGACTCGTTTAGTCGTGGGCGAACCTACGACTCCTAACAGAAAAAAATCATACACTTTTACATATTTTACATATTGTACCTTAATCCTTTCAAGTTCAATAATGAAGCAATATTTCCGACACTTACGCTATCACGCAAGGTCGAGAATTCTAACAAGAAAAAATTCTTCAAGACAGCACCACATTCTCAAAAATATCCAAGTGGTCTTTTTCAAGCGAACATACTTTTTATAGCCTTAGTTGACCTTTATACCACGTTTCATCAACATTGAACACCGCTGCTTTAACTTGTACCTTCTGTTCAACAAAAATCAACAAACAGAACATTTTTTCTGTATGTGCATTACGCTCGTCGTATTTACTTTTATAGTCTCGACTCTTTTAAAAAAATTAAATTTCTGGCCGAACAAACGTAAATAACACATTTACTTGTCCAAGTTAAACTTTACAAGTGGACAAGTGCATGATATGATATTCGCCAAATCATTCTCTGAAAGCACTGGTTGATATTAACTGTCAAAGCTGCATGTTTCGCCTATAAATACAGAGTTTTATAAGCTACAAACTATAAAGTTCAAACTATCAAGTAAACTTTCACTTAGCTTTCTCTAAATATTTCTATAAACTCTTAATTTTCATGGCTCCTGTGCCCATTTTTCCTCTCAACGTCGGTCGTATAGATGATGTTCAGGAACTAAACAGGACTGAGCCAACGAGAATTCCTGAAAGATTTGTGAGGGATGAGACTGAAAGGCCAAAACCATCTTCAGCTTTTCCCTTACTTGGTAACATTCCCATCATTGATTTAACAAGGCTTGTTAAAGGTGGCAAAGATGATTTCAAAAGTGAAATGAAAAAGCTTGCAAGAGCCTGTGAAGATTGGGGTTTTTTCCAGGTAATTCCTCATTTCTGAAGAAGTTTCCGGTACCATTTTAGCAAAATGTGTTTAGTATGTTTCTTTTCTCAGGTGATCAACCATGGAATTGACCTGAGTTTGCTAGAGAACATGGAGAAATTGGCTAAGGACTTCTTTATGCAACCATTGGAGAAGAAGCAGAAGTATCCGATGTTGCCTGGAACTGTTCAGGGTTATGGACAGGCTTTTGTGTTCTCTGAGGACCAAAAACTAGACTGGTGTAACATGTTTGCTTTAGGGATTGAGCCTCATTTTGTAAGAAACCCAAAACTATGGCCAACCGAACCACCCAAATTCAGGTATTTTGTGAGCGGTGTAAATTCGTGTCAGTCATGTCGTAATCATGTCATGTTACGTTCTTTGTTCATAACTACGTGACTAAATATTGACCACTTTTGCAGTGAAATGGTGGAGTCGTACTCAAGTGAAGTGAGAAAGTTGTGTAAAAATCTTCTGAAATACATAGCAATAACACTTGATCTTAAACAAGATACATTTGAAGAGATGTTTGGAGTGGCTGTACAAGCAATAAGGATGAACTATTACCCTCCATGTTCAAGGCCAGATCTTGTGTTAGGATTGAGTCCACATTCTGATGGTAGTGCTCTCACAGTTCTGCAACAGGGAAAGGGAAGCTCTGTCGGACTCCAAATCCTCAAAGACAAAAAGTGGGTGCCAATTCAACCCATCCCAAATGCATTTGTCATCAATATTGGTGACACCATGGAAGTAAGAATCATACTTTTCCGGGTAACCGTAATCATTTACACTTACGCGTCGTAATCATGTCAACACTTATAATTGTGAACGTATGTGCAGGTTCTAACGAACGGGAAATACAAGAGTGTGGAACACAGAGCAGTGACTGATAAGGAAAAAGATCGGATGACCATAGTCACATTTTATGCGCCAAACTATGAAGTGGAGTTGGGACCAATGGAAGAAATGGTGAATGAGAAGAACCCAGGAAAGTATAAGAGATACAACCATGGAGAATACAGTAAACACTATGTAACCAACAAGTTGCAAGGCAAAAAGACACTGGAATTTGCCAAGATTAAAGAAGAAAAGATGATATAGGACCACTAGTAAGAAGACACCATTTAGTCTCTGTCCCGGAGGCATTGGAGCAGTGTTCGTCGTCATCACCATAATAATTGTATATAATATATAACAGTCACTACTGTTTGGATTTCTCTTTGGAATTTATATATGCATCAGTTAATGGAGTACACGTCTATGTATTTTAACTACTACTTGTAATTGCTAAGCATTTAATTACAGAAGCAGCAAGGTCTTTGCAGTTTGGAGGAACTAATATTAAGTAATTGTCAATTTCTGATACGATAACGCAATTTGTGAATACACGTTTATGATACGACATGAATCGCACGAATTCAGTTTTTGTAATCTTTATATTTTGAATAATGATATCTGATGGAATTAACACGACATGATTACGACACGATTAACACGAATCATTAACCACTTGTTGGCTGTTCCTGAGTTTATTTGGTTTTCGAGGTTTCTGCACCATGCCAACGCTCGAGCCGGGTCTCTTTAGGACTAGCGGATGGTTCGGCTAAGAAATGAACAAAGATGGTTACGGTATAATGATAGTTCGAGATGAGTATAATAATGTAGTGTATCCTCCTCCATTATATTCACACTAGAGATAAATCTTTTTAGAAATCTCGGATCTAAACATATGACAATTATATATTTGTTTTAAATTTTTTAATAGGAAGCATAAAAAACAATATCAACATATGATTAATAAAAAGCAACGATAATGGGGGGCTGATCACAAGAATCAAAATAGAAGATGTGACTTCCCTCTATAATATGAACGACTAATTTGAGATTCCATTTGGGGAAAGATTGTAAGCAATCATGCCAAGAAACCAAAGAAACAGCACCACCATTATCAGGATTCGACACGGAAACAATAGGAGCATCGAGTCTGACAAGCCAACGACTAAAACTGTTAACTGATAGGTTTGACGATAATCAATGAAAACACGACTCATATTCGAACAGACGAAATCTCATACTATAAAAGATTTTTTCGGAGTCGGTGGGGACGTAGGCCCTTGCTGGCCTCCCTTAGTTCCGTCCCTAACCATAACCAAATTTATAAGAAAGAAGCAAACCAGAATGGACAGAGCTGAACAAAATCATCGGTTCTCCATTGCTGGGGGGAAAGCTTTCTCTTCCATTACTGGTGGGAGAAAGAAGACCCCACAAAACCTAAAAAAACTAAAAGTCATTTCTTAGTTTTAAAGCACTAAACTAGAAAGTTGGAAAAATGCAAGTTTTCGAAGTCCTGTGTTTGTATAGGTGTCGAGTAAAGATAGCCACATAGAAAATAAAATAATAAAAAGAAAATCCACCAACATATGTTTTCCAACATGTTCATATGTTCATATTGCCAATATAACTGTATGATGCAATCAGCAAAATGGAGTATGAATTATTTCTTTGAACATTCACAGCAAATCCCGTCAGCAAATGATTTCTCTTTTTAATATAGAAATGTAAAAATGATTACATATCTAATTTCTATAAATATTGTTGTTAAATTTGGTTCTAATTCACTTTGAAAGGAGATTTTCACCCAACCCTGAACTCTGACTAAGTAATATTTTTTACACTTCCGCTCGGCTTAAACCGGCCTAAACTACCGCCTCAAGTCATTGTACTAAGAGGGACTTTAATATCGTTAAATTTGTACTTAACTCACTTTTAAAAAGCACATTGTTAAAAGAAGATTGCTAGTTAAACATAATGTGTAAGGGCCTACTATATACATGATTGACAATTTTTAAAAGGCACATATATAATAACGAATTTTTTTGTCTTAACTACTCGATATCTCATCTTCAGTGAAGACTAATCTGAGACCAAAGCGGAAACACAACTCTTAACTTAAGAGCACAATTCCGTTGGAATGTTTTTTGGTCTCAACTACTCTGTATCCCATCTTCAGTGAAGATTAATTCGAGATTTGAGCAGAAACATGACTCTCACATTATGAGCACAAGTCCGTTAGAATTTGAATCTGAAGAGCACACTAAGGTAAACCTTACAAAAGAGACCGAGTCAACTTAACTAATACTTCATGGTATACATAATGATGTGAAGTAGCTAAGAGATTAAAAGATTACAATAACTCAGAATAAATACCTAAAAAATCGATCTTTTCAGCAGATTATGTCACAAACAGAATTCCAAAGATGAAGAAGCAGTAGAAGTCAGTCGTAAATGAAAGTAGCAGACAAAGGATGATGGCAGCAATGAATGGAGGTCTGAAAAGAGAGGAACAAAGTGAAAGATTACGTAAAACGAATAGAAAAAGTAACACGGCAATGGAGAGAAGATGACATGTAGTAGCAATGTAAGTGGAATGGTATGATTACATCCATTCGAATGAATCCCTCATCAGCCCATGGACAAATATATTAAACTAGCCACTGTGATCAGAGCATGAGTTCACTTCAAAGCAAATATTTTCTATGTCAAATTGTTATAAGAAGAAAGAGAGAAGTAAGAGTGAAGTTGTTCTAGCTTGACCAGTGATCTCGGATTAAAATTCGGTTGGAAGAGACTTGCCGCCCTGCCCGGCTCGAATGAGATTAGTTGGGGTGCTTAGGATATCTCGTGGTTCAAGTAGTTAGTTTGGAAAAGTAGGTAGTGGAACCAATGCATCAGCTTGTTTGAGGCACCAAGCCAAGGAGAAACACAAGGTGCTCCACATAAAATGATTGATATGCAAAATGTGTGAATGCATTAAATAAAGTGAGGGAAGTGGCAACCTTCAATTCAATCACTAACAAACAAGCGTTGTATACTCTTCGTACCTTCAGTTTTGCTTCTCCTCCTTCCCTTCATACCGTTTATTTTGCTTCCTTCACTGCCAACTTTGACGAATTGCTAAAATTGAGAACACTGATCATCATCCTGCATCTTTTTCTCTATAGTTTATCATGTTTATTTTCAGTAGAAATTGACATCATTGCCTCTTTGATACCACACTACATCTAGAACTGCCAAATTTTATGCAATAACATGATTTATGACACATTTATAGCACCACACGAATTTAATTTTGGTTACTTCCTTTATCTCATTTTAAGTGTAATAAAATTACACTTTAGATATCTCAAAATTAGTATCACAATCCAATTTTTCTCAAAAATGTTACTAAAACATCTTTGTGTTAATAATAGAAATTCATAATTAAAAAAAAATTGCTTCATATAATCAATTACATTCTTTCGTATAATTCTCATATAAGACAAACTCTACTCACACTAAATCAACTCAATTGACCCATTAATATTAAGTAAGAGCAAATTTAAAAAAATAACTGTATTAAATGAAGTTTTTTAAATGTATAATGAAAAAATTAACATTTAAAATAAGATGAAGAAAATATATTTATACTACAATAATAATATTTAATAAAAAATAGTATAACATAATTATAACATGTATAAAGAATTGAAAACTCTAAATACATCTTTTCACATTTCTGCTGCTTCTCTTTTATTCTTCTCTTCATTTCTTTTTCCCTAGTTCACCGTTTTTAATGGTCCCCCGACTTCAACTCCAAATGTTATGAAGTTTGTACAAAATTATAGATTTAATATATTTATGAAAAAATATGTCAGAAAACAATATAGTTAATTATTAACATTTTAAAATCATAATGATTAATTTAATGATCAAGTAATTTTTAACTTAATCTTTTAGATATCAAACATACTTTAAATTATTAAGCACTTAAACTTTTAAATTAAATGCTTAATTATGACTCCTCAACTTAGGATGAAGGAAGATCAATGCATGCATATATAATGTTCTCTCTCCCAAGTAAATAGAAGACAGCACTGAAGTATGCTTGAACACGACGACGTTTTTGATTGTGGAGGTACATTTATTCAGACTCAGTAGATGAGATGAGAATGGAACTACATAACGACTCCAACTAAAAAAAACCACACCAAACAAAGATGGACGACAATCACTGACTCTCTACTAAATAAATGCATATAGCAAACAACAGATATCAAATGAAACCAACCAACATGGCAATGGTGAGATAACACATTGGTTCACATGGAAAAAACAAAATCCTATTTTCATGTTTTTGAAAATCCAAGTTCTCTTTGCACTTACAAGCTACTGCTACGATGAGAAACAGAAAAAGAGATAAAGAACGAAGGAAATATTCTGGAATCTTACAGGAGCCCATGAAAGCTGAAACAAATTATAACTGATTCACATTGAACAACAGGATATGGTATGCCTATTACAGAAACAAACGAAGGCTTAAAATACAGGAGCAGAGGCAAAAGCGTTTTTTTCAAATACAAGCCATTCCTTTGATAGTTTCTAAACTCATAATGAGAACATGATTTGGATAAACTATACCTGCATCTTTTCTTTCTTCCAGTAGGATGGCAAACAAATAAAAACAAGCATCATCAAAGTGAAGCGGTCGACTTGCAGTGAAAAGGAGATACACGTTGGTCATCTATCCCGTTGGATCACTGGACCTCATCATGTAAAACAATAACATTTCTCCACCACGATGCAATAAATAAAAGCTGATCGTACCTGGCTCTGAAGGCAAGATCTAGAAGCATTCTCAACTCTTGCTTTGAAGGATCGACAAAAGTTAACCCAGAGCAGGCATTTATACATGTTTCGTACTCCATCTATAGTGTACAATCACACTTCCACGGCAACCTTTTTCAGCAGCCATATTCAGCATTTCACCACCATTGGTCATTAGTCAGTACCACATTTATGCCAAGTATCTGTACAAGTTGTGATTATCTTTGTCCCTTTCAAGATAGTCCCTAGTAATAAGATCCTCAATCCGCTTTTTAATTGCCTTGAAGTCAGGCTGAAAATTCACATTTCAATAAATAAATAAGTTGAATCATGCATATTAAATAAATAAATCTGGAAAGTATATTGGATTTGCCATCTAACCTTAAACATGCGGCCCAACTGCTCAACACACTCCATGACCAACTGCTGATGACCCAAAACCTTCCTGCTCTTCATGATGCGCACAATCGAAGCATCAATAGCATAACGCCTGTCTTTATCGACATCTTCAATTACTTTCTTTTTCTCATCTACAGGAGGGAGAGGAATCTGAAAGCAAAATAAATTAAATTAACTATACCTTGCAAGTTAATGACATCACCAAAGATATGGCGAAGTAGTTCAATGTACCTTAATTCTTCTCATTTTGTCAGTAAATTTGGAGTTGAACTCGAAGTAATCAGTGGGACAGATTGACTTTGTATTTGGTTCTTTGCTTAGAATCTTATACTTTGCACACGACAAAGAATGAAGCAGTCTAATGACATCATCATCAGTTAAGTTTAACTGGGTCATGATTTCTGAATAACTCAATCTATCAGAAGAATTGAAAAGCAACAGTGCAGAGGCCTGTCAGGGAGGAAACTTAACATCAGTACTCATCTACAACTTCCATTTTCACACTCAGGAAAAAAAATTATTACTGCTGTGTCACCTGATACGTTGTCACAACTAGCTCCATTGTTTTAGCTTCAAATTTACCAATAAGGTTACAAGTACCCAACGAGTATATCCAGGTAAGTTTTCTGTGCTTTGTTTTTGTTTGGTAGAAGTCCCTAAAAACCTCGACGCACCTAACCTAAGAAGAGAATACAAAGTGTTGACGACATTAGAACATATAAAAATAGTTAGAATGGACACAACAACAGGAAAAATTCCTACCATCTCAGCGGGAAGATTCAAATCAAAAGATCTGTAACTTGGCCAGAAGCCAGTGGTTAAAACAGTAACTGTCAAGTCAATCCCAGGATTTGCATTTGAATTATTGCTTAGATATTCCTCAAAATTCGTTTGATTTTCTCTTGCCAACGTCAAATCTGTGACCTGAAAAAAAATCAATATGGGGAAAGTTATTATCCAATTTTCCAATACAAGTCAAAACCTTCCGATTAGCAAGATTGATAAGCAACCAACCATTCCCTCCATTTTTGAGGTGAACTGACCACCACATTGTTGCTTCAGCTTTGTTAATATACTCCTCTCATGGTCATCATTTGCACTCTTATCAAAAAGGAGGCGGCGGGCAAGTTTTTTCCTGTTAGCAAACATGGAAAACAAAGTGAATCATTATTATTCTAATCCATCTGCTTTAAAATACTCAATGCATATATGTTCATAAATTAACATTATTTACCTATAAAATTCAGCAAAAAAGTCTTTGTCGCTAATATATGCAAGCAACTTCACCACCTGCATAGCAAGTTAAATAAATGATTCAGAAGTGATACAACTATAAACAATGGGATAAGCAGGACAAACCTTCTCAAGTGTTTCCTCAATAGCTTCATCGCTTAGTTTCTCACTTCCTCCCTTCTTAAGAATATTATCACAAAAAGTAGCAAGTAATTCTGCACTTGAACTTCCAGCTACACCTTTATTGCAAAAGACCTCAAAAGCTTCTTTCAAAGCCTGAATAGTTGCAACATGCTTTCAGACATTACAGACCAAGGAAAAACAAATCTGAAAGATCAAAAGGAGATATCTGTTGCACAAACCTTGTGAAAAAGTGTGTGGTTCTGGAAACAGTCATTCACATATGCTAAATACTTGTCATGGAGCTCAATCACCTTCCTAACAAAAACCTGAAAGATAGCCAAACTCAGTTTCAATCCATCAAACACTAAACACAATGGTTACACAAGATATCAATAGAGCACCTGTTCTTGCAAACCAACCACGTCTTTTTTCTCTGCCTGCCAAATAGAAAAAAGAAAAATGCAAATGAACTTTATCTTCAAAATACAATCAATTTACAATATCAAACTTGTAGGCATAAAAATATCACAAACTATCAGGAATCCATTTTCACATAAACAAAATAAAATACAATAGTTTAAATTCATGCAATTCATCCACTAGTGGTTTACAACTCATAGAAGTATTTTGAAAGCTAATTTCACAATCAGTCACACGGAACAAGCCAAGCCAAGGTAACACACCAGACAAATACAGGCAAGGAGTCTGGTTTAGGAAATCAGGAGACAAGGATACTCTTAAGTCTTATCATCAGATAACTAAAATAAGATGTCAGACATAGCGAAGCATTTAACTATAATGACCTTCTTGTTGCTTGCTGCATCCTCGGCCTGTTTGACCAAAGTTGTACCTTCAGCAGTAACATGCTGCGCAGAGAACATAACACACACAAAAATGAAATGAAGTGAAACTACGAAGCAGCAGAAAAAAAAATGTCTGCAAGCAAAATTTTCATTTCCCAAAAGTTACTAACCTGCTTAAATATACTGGATACAGGATCTAAACCTCGAGGTATTTTTAAAAAGAGTCTGAACATCCGTGATAAATCTTCTACCTAAAATAGTACAAAGCAAAGCAAGTATAAAGAGACTAAACTGACCAGAAAAACGTATTAAATTGGACATATGTCATTACTACCCACCTTGTCATCGCAAAGTAATGCATGACATCCAGAATGCTCCTTTTCAAGGAGTTGATTTGCATATACAGACAACAGTTCATGTTGAACTTTCTAAAAAGGCCAAAAAGAAATGGAGTTGCAAATATTAGTAAGAAAAAAATACAAATCACAGCAAGATTTACAGAGACATGCTTGAGTTGGGCCTAAAATTGTGCAGTAGTAGTGAAGCTTAGATGTGAAACTGGATTAAATAGGCAATGGCCCTCTCCATTTGAGACCAGTCTACTCAATTCACATCACAAGCGAGTAACCACAAACCTCCAATAACTTTGGCTCACTACTAGAGTGCAAGTAATGAGAAACCCTATCTTTCTCCCGTTTTAGACACTCTTCAGCCTATGATGAAAACAAGACAACTCGGATAAGATCAGAGCCGGGCAAACGAATGAAAGCTAACATTCATAGAAGTATATTCAGTTCACCTTTAGCATATAGTCTGGACAAGAATCTTCTAAAATCCAGTTTGATGCTTTGCGAGAGTAATAGGCAGCAGTATCTTTGAGCATCGCTGCCTCAAAGTCATTTTCATAGTAGTCCATCTGCCCCATCCCAATTTCAGCAAATATATCTAAGACATTCTTCAACAAAGCCCGATCAATTTGCTCTCCTTCGCGCTCTTGATCAATCTGATTTGAATTATATTGTTAGTCAACCCGATCCAGGAAATATAAGAGCAGATACAATAATGTTTAACTGTAGGGCCATACCAAAGAAATTACAGCATCTCTAACTTTACTATTCAACTCCATGTAAACCTGAAATCCACAAAAAAAAAAGGATTATTGCAATATTACAGCAATCAGAAAAAGGAAAAGTTAGCACCGAAAACGAAATGGTTAAATGGTGATCACTTGGGATGATAACGTAAAAGAAGGCATCAGAGATCAAGAAACTCGGACAAATATATAAAACAAATTAGACTGGCATCATAAATTTATTACAATAGCAATTCTAAATTCCATTATGGGACAGCTCATACTTCTCTACAACATCTGAACAACATTAGAACAAGTGATTACTCACGGTTCATAAAGCAAGAAGGCATCATATTAACTGAGAAAAATATGAAATAAATTAGACTGGCAGCATAAATTTATAATTATAGCCATGTCATACCAGGTCCCTGAAGCAAGTAAGTCCGACTTCATTCAGTGGTGGAAGTGACCTCCGAGCAATAAAGTACCGGTCCAGGTAATGGAAGAAACGAGACAACCACCGAACCATAACTTTATGATTTGCCCATCTCTTCACCAGCTCCCTCAACATAAACTCATCATGCTTCTCTCTTAATGAGGGTAATACCTGTAAAAAATATACTAACAATTATGCACCTACAAAGAGACAGTACCTTTTAAGTCATAATTTTTGTATGGTCTTATGAGAGGCAACAATCATGGAGGAAAATGTTTATGTTCAAGATAATTCTGCAAACTTAAATACAAATGACTCACAGTTGAAGTAATGTACTCTTCGAAAGACTCACGATACTTGTCATACAATTGTTGGGAATAATCGTGAGGAGGCTTTTGTGTACACATGTTGTAGATAGTTCTGCAAATAACAGCCATAGACAAAAATAAGTCAACAAAATCCATATAACGGCACCAACAACGAACTAGGCATTAATACAGATTACTACGTGTAGAGCATCATGTAGTCCTCGGAGCTGAATTGCGATTCAGGTAACCCTTCCAGAATATTCTTTAACTTTGTGATCCCCTTCTGCATAAACTCCCATCCTTGTTCTAAATCAATCGTCTTTCGCTCATTCATTGTCATTTTGCCTCTATTTTATTCTCAAACCCTCATATACCTATAAAGAAAAACATTTCAGCTCCGAATTAATAAACCTCACGTCACACACTTCATAATCAAATTCCTACAACGAGGAAACAACAACAAGAAGTTGTAATCACACTTCACACAACATAATTTCACAAATAAACAATCAAAATCCCTAAAAATACATTCACAAACTCCACAATCAACTTTTCATCAATAATCATACTCTAATTTTAACATAATTAAAGTAATGTCAAGCTCAAAAGCCTAATTTAAACTTAATTAACAGTGTAGAAGCTTTGAAGTGAGAGGCGTGCATAAAAACATGATCATATCGACACTCGCAACTAAGACTAAAAGCAAATACTTCAATCGCAGCTAAAACGACGCCGTTAAAGAGTAACTTGATCGAGTTACGGAAAGAAAGAATGATAGGGAGAAGAAATAGATCCGAGTAAGTGATAATAAAAAATAAAAAATGAAAATAAACTAAAAGGTCGTACATACGACAAGGCAAAATGAAAACACATGCAGAAAGAAAAAATACCTTACAAGAATATATTGAGAGGTCGGATAGAGCATTAATGGAGAAGAGTTTGTTGAGAAGATACTTTGGGCCTGGGATCCCTCTTGATTCGTTTCTCTTGTATTTGCTATTGAGGGCCTGGAGAATGACGTATTTACTATTTTGTGGCGGTTTTGTTTGTTGCTCACTCAAATGTCGTTTGGGGGCTATAACGGTCGTCTGTTTGTCGGCGGTTATTAGTATTTTGTAGTGGTCTAAATGAAGGCCAGCAGCAGAACGCTACAAGCTTGTTCCTACATGGTTTTAATCAAATAAAATTATATTTTAATTTTTATTTAGTAAAATTCGATAAAATTATGAATACTTGTTTGTTTGTGAACTTTAAATAAGTCGAGATTGAACAAAATTTTGATCTCGATAAAAAACAGTTTAAATTCGAATTGTGAATTTTTAACAAATTGAATTGAATATTCTAAAATTTGGTTTGGTTAAGTTGAGTCACCTATTTCCTTACAATACCACATCATTGTTAATCTTATCGAACTTAATATCCCCTAAAAAAATTTTGGGTCCGTCTCTCTCAATATATTAAGAGACATTTCCTAAATTTTTTTTATCTGAACCACGACCCAGATTAATCATCGTTCGAGCGGGCGACGACAAAGCTCTTTCATCCGAATTTTAACGGACTGCGTAGCCAAAAATCCAACTCGAGATCATAGCAATCAGCTAATATGTCAACTTATTTCCTGTAATAAATGCATATATTCCTATTCCCATAAATGTCGAATAATTGATTAATTGATTTTATAATCAGTCCATATATTTTTCATTTCCATATTTACCAAGATTGTGTTCACATCTTTGTGCAGTCTCTAGATAAACACAAAAGCTAACAGAATATAACAGATTCTTTGTACTCAATTCTTTCTCTGTATATTCAACGGATTCCAACTGTAAAACAGAAACAACACAGAGCATTTGATAAAAATGGAAAAGAGACATAACTACGACAATTCAGGAGAACCACACGCGTAAACAAATCGTCTGGGAAAATCTAGCAAAGAAAGTTACTTCAGTTGGAAAAACACGGCCAGGAGTTTTCATGGTTCATGCAATTAAGTAGCAGTGATTGATTGTTTCAACTATCCGAAGTTGCTTCCATCAAATGTGCTTCGATAATCGGAACACACCGATAAATACGTGATCAGCATCAGAAGAGTTGGTCAAATTAGCAAGAAATGGGGAGTCACGATGCGGAAGAAATGGAAGCAACTTCGGATATAGAACAGTGTGGCGATTCTGCAGCTGAGAATAGAAAAAGTACCTTCGCGAAGAAGGACTTGTTCATCCAGGAAAATGGAGGAGGTGGAAATGGTCATGGACATAACACTCGCATGGTATTGTTTTGAACGTCAATTCTTCTAACTCTTTATGCTGACAATAATGTAAGAATCTGGAAATTTTCATGGATGACAGGAAGCAAGTTGGGGAACCATAATAAGGCTAGGGTTTCAATGCATTGGAATTGTGTATGGAAATTTAGGTACCTCTCCATTGTACGTGCTACCAACAACTTTTGCAGACGGAATTAAGCACCAAGATGATATTATTGGAGTGCTATCTTTAATTGTTTACTCCATAATCATCATCACCTTGTTTAAATATGTCTTCGTAGTTCTTGCTGCTAACGACAATGGCGACGGTAAGACCTTCTCAGGTTGATCTGTCTAGCTTTAACATTAACGATCTTTAATGTTAGTTGGTTATTAACAGGAGGAACTTTTGCTTTGTACACACTAATAAGCCGTTATGCAAAGGTAAATTTGATCCCAAACCATCAAGCTGAAGATACTGCACTGTCTAATTACGAGCTGATCACACCAAATCGACGAACAAAAAGGGCTACAGCCCTTAAATCCTTTCTCGAGAAGAGCAATTATGCAAAATATCTGCTATTGTTCACTACCATGCTTGGTGTTTCCATGGTCATTGGAGATGGTATTCTTACACCATCAATTTCAGGTATATATATTAATGTTTTTTGTTCGAACCCTTGATTTTCGACAAGTTAATTGAACAGTCACGGTTTTTTTTATCTGCAGTGTTATCTGCAGTTGGTGGGATAAGATTGGCAGTCGAGGATCTTTCAGATACAGCTATAATGTGGATTGCAGCAGCAATCTTGGTTGTTCTGTTTCAAATTCAGAGATTTGGAACAGATAAAATCGGATACAGCTTTGCTCCAATCATTGTGTTATGGTTTTCTTTTATCTCAACAATCGGAATATACAACTTCGTTAAGTACGATCCCGGTGTGATCAGAGCTTTCAATCCTTGGTACATTGTTCAATACTTTCAAAGAAACAAGAAAGATGCTTGGATCTCTCTTGGAGGTGTAGTCTTGTGCTTAACAGGTTCTGAAGCTTTGTTTGCTGATATGGGTCACTTCAATCTTCTCTCTATCAGAATAAGTGCATGCACTGTCCTGATACCTTCTCTAATTCTGGCTTATTTTGGACAAAGCTCTTACCTCCGCAAATATCCTGAAAATGTTTCAGCTTCGTTTTACAAGTCAATTCCTCGTACGTACACATTGTTCTTGTATTTCTTTTATGAGAACACCATATTCATTATCATTGTATTTACTGATTCGTGTGGCTTTGTTTGTGCAGATGCTGTGTTTTGGCCACAGTTCATTCTAGCAATTGGTGCAGCTATCATTGCCAGTCAATCATTAATCTCTGCTTCATTTGCAATAGTGCAACAATCCGTCGCACTTGGTTGTTTTCCAAGAATTAAAGTGGTGCATACATCTGCAGAATACGAGGGACAAGTCTACATTCCTGAAATAAACACCATTCTTATGATTGCTTGCGTCGGGGTTACTCTTGGCTTCAAGAACACAATTCAAATTAGCAATGCGTATGGTAAGATTCTAACAAACTCATAATATTTCTTGTTTCTCATATTGCAAACTTCTGCAGAAGTTATCAACATTGTTCAACATTTTTTTGCAGGTATTGCCGTGACGTGTGTGTTCGTAATTACATCAGCAACACTGGCTATTGTGATGATAATGATCTGGAAGATAAACATCTTCCTCGTCTTAATGTATCTTCTAACAATCGGTGTGGTAGAACTAGTGTTCCTGAGCTCAGTACTATACAAGTTCACAGAAGGAGGATATCTTCCACTGCTATTTTCCTTCTTGTTGGTGACGATCATGTTCACATGGAGTTACGGGTACCGAAAAAAATACATCTTCGAACTAGAAAACAAAGTTTCAGCAGACAGAATCACCGAGATAGTTTCAGATCGAAGGATTCAGAGAGTTGAAGGTCTTGGTCTGTTCTACTCTCAGCTTGTCCAAGGCGTGTCCCCTATATTCACACATTACATTTCAAGCGTTCCAGCCTTACACAAAGTCTTGGTCTTCGTTTCAATCAAGTCAGTCCCAATAGGCAAAGTCCTTCATCAGGAACGATTCTTGTTCCAGAGAGTGAACCAAGGAGAGATGATCTTCCGATGTTTCGTGAGGTACGGATACACAGATGCAAGAGAGGATAAAGAAGCATTCGAAGGCATGCTGGTGAATCAGTTAAAGGAGTTTATAAAGGAAGAGAGCTTCGGATTAGACGAGGAAGTTGGGCAGAGAGAATGTCAAATGATCGATACTGCAATGGATCATGGCGTGGTTTATTTGCTTGGAGAAGGAGAAGTCATGGCTGCGAAAGGTTCGAGTATTGCGAAGAGATTTACGTTAGATTATGCTTATAATTGGTTGAGCAGATGTGTGAGACAACCTGACGAGGTTTTCCTGATTCCTCGGAGAAGAATGCTTAAAGTCGGAATGGCTTACGAAGTCTAGTTGAAAAGTTGCTTGAATCCTTTTTTTTTTGTCTCTCCATTTTATTACTCTTTTAATTAATTACTTTTTAAAATTATAAATTACTTTAATAATACCTCTTTACCTACTCTTTTTTAATAATTTATTAATAAAATTAATAACTACCATTTTTATACCATTTTTTATATTACTCTTTATACTACTCTTTTAATATTTTATTAATAAAATAAATTAAGAGATTCAATTTTGACTCTCTTAAGTAAGAGAGGTATTGTTTAACCCAAGGGGTAGTGGTCGAGTGGCAACCGACCCAATGCTAGAGGTCTCGCCTCGGATCCGCCCAGGTTCGATTCCTGGCGTGGGAGCACTCCCCTTATGTAGCTCCCAAGCCTCCTGGAGCGGTCTGAATTAGTCGAGGGTCCAATGCGGCTCCCGGATACCAGACAGTTTCGTCAGAAACGTCGGACAAAAAAAAAAGAGGTATTGTTTATTATTTTTCTTAAAATAAAGAGAGTTGTTTTAACTTAAGAGATTTTGACGTAAATATTTTTAATTTTACAACTCTCTTAATCAAGAAAATATTGAGAGTAAATATTTACGGATGAAATAATAGAAAATATGATTTCAAAAATTAAAATTTAGAATCATGAAAAATATTTTCTGAAGAAAACTAATTTTCATCAAACAAACGGAGCATAAATATTTTAAATCTTTCACGTACAAAATAAAAATCTTAGTTCAGTTTATAAAAGAAAAAAATCTTAGGAAAAAAAGGATTCTAAAAATGGAAAAAGCAAAGCAATGATTTAACACATGATGTTGAGCATAGAGATTGTATTATTTAGAATTAATATGACAGATGAATAAAACATTCACTACCATTCACAAGAAAACAGACATCTACAAAAAACATGTCCTTGAATATGACATGTCAAAAATAAATATTATTTCTTTTGTTTTTAATAATTATTATGACTGCAAAATTAATTTGTCTAAAAATATGTAAATTTAAGAATTATTTTTACTGAAATTTCATATAATATGTGTTAGAATTCAATTAAATTTACATAGCAATAAATGATTTGGTTAAACTGATTTATATTTTAAGTTTCAAATGAGAAAAATTGTTTTAGCCAATTTATCTAAATATTCTAATCATTATCTTAATATTGTGAGAATAATTGTTGGATCAGTATTAAGATCTTTATTGTGTTTTTGATAACGTGAGAAATAATAAAATTGATAAAAATCAATTTCAGGTATAAATATAAAAGTTGTTGGACATTTCAAGTTGGGGCTTTCAAATATAGTTGGAATTAAAAGGAGAAAGTTAGAAAATACAGATGAAGTACATACTATTCATGCAATTAGATGTGTTAGTGGACTGAGAGTGGAATTAATTGAAGACAAGATTGAAACATTCAAATGATACACAAGTGTATTAGTTGACAAGAGAGAGTTGTTGTTAGTCGATTAAACATGATGAAAAGGTTGTAAATCTAGTCTAAAATTATTTTGAAGGCTTATTAGCCGGTTAAATAATATTTAGGGTAAATTAATCGACCAGAACAAAGTGTTAATTCACTAAACTGCCTCAAAAAACTGGAAATTTGATTCTAGAATAATTTTGAAAGCTTTATTGTGCTTCAAGAGTTCTTTTCTCATTCTTCATGCAACTCGGTTTTGTTTTACTAAATTTTGTAACACATTGCGGGTGTTATTGTAAGTAAAAATTATAATAGTTGTCACTTACATAGAAAATGATACGTAAGAGTTTTCATTTAACAAAAAATGAAGCTTTAAGGATTCTTACTTAGCTAGAAAGTAACTGTGTAAAAATTCTCACTTAAATTAGAAAGTAACGCTTAATAAAGTGATTTAAAATTCTTAATAAAAGCATTGAGATAGTGGAGGTAGACTGATTATTGTCGAAACACTATAAATTTGTGTGTTCTTAGTTGCTTTCTATTATTTTCACCAAGTGTTCATTAAAATTTCGCAAAGAAGCAAAAATATCTAATACACGATCCACTCTCCTTTCATGTGTATATTACAATAACAAACTAACTGAGGAAGTATATTATTTTATTCATCCCAAGGCTAAAAATGGTTATCAGCTCGGGCAGCCTAATTATATTTGTACTTGTTCGTAAGGATAAAATCAAATTATTTGTTGTAATATGCGATATATCAAAGACACAATTAAAGTATTTTTAGTAATATGAGATAAATTATATTAAAATAAAAATAACACTATATTTATTTTTT
>CANYCX011528343.1:0-27470 GCA_948193385.1 Breynia disticha f. nivosa | reverse complement strand
GGAACTTAGGTAGTGGAGTAGGTGTTTGATCCGAACCACTTTATATCGTGTGTCATTTTATTCTTATTTCCGCGAAAAATTCTCAAACCTCATTAGCTCTATTCAACCCCCCCTTCTAGAGCTAATCTTATTCCTACATTCCTAACATCAAACCTACCAATAAACATCATTTTAATAGCGGATTAACAGTGAATTGAGCCTCGAATCTACCCCTCCTCAGCCTAGGGTTTCAAGTTTCGAGAAAGAGGTAAGATTCTCGATTTATGATTGAAATGTGATGGAAAATAGATGCATTTGGTAGGGTTTTCACGGGTTTTCAGTGTAGCTTATGATTCCATAAACCATTTATCCAAAAACATAACATTTGATGAGATTCAAGGAATTAGGGTTATGGAGAAATTTCAGGATTGGGAGAAATTATTAGATAAATGGAAAAATAAGTATAGAATTTTGATTATCTTAGTAAATGCGATTGAATGTGTGTAGGAAACAACAACCAAAACCCGAATCAGAGATTTGGGGCCGAATCGAGTCGCGGGAATGCGAGGTAAGTGTTTTTATGCCACTTACTTAATGTGTTTGGATTGTTAATGGATAATTCTTGTATGTATGATGTTATTAATGAAAAATGAAAATGAATTGAGCCTTGACAAGCATGTGAAGTAAGTTAATGCTTACTAATGAGAGTGGTTTGACTTGAATGGTTGCTTGGTGATGATTGTTATTGATTGTATGATTATGTTGTTGTGAAATGGTTTCTTGGGAATTAAATATGTGGATATTGTTGGTTGTTTGGAATGTGTTTAGTGTGTATGGAATGTAGAATATGTTGGTTTGGACTTGGTGAGTTATGGTGGCTATGTTGCAAAGTGTGGTGAATATGAATTAATGAATGGAAAGTGAAGCTTATGAATGTGTATTGTGTGAATATGATGTACGACATAAGCATAAATCTTATGATGATATTGAACATGGTAAGTGGAAAAAAAAGTGGTTGGTATGTATGAGTGAATGGTTTATAAAATGCCTCGTATGGTATAATTGTTGTTTGATGACTATGGTGTCATATGTTTGGCTTGTATGCGAATATGGCCTAAGGGCATGTTATGAATTGACAATGTAACGAATTGTGTGTGAGCATCCATATGCACGTTATGATTGTTCCTTGTTTATTAATTGATGAACTCTCTTGATTTACATTTTGGTATATGTTGGACGATACTATGAATTGGCCGTTATGAACAATGTTGTAGATTGAGATGTTGTTGTGGAAAATTCATATGCATGTGTTATGAGAAAGTTAAGATGAAATGCTTCGATTTGCATTCATACATATTATAATATGTTGGCATGAGCATATGTATGGCCATGCATTGAGAAAATGGAACTTCTGTTCACAAATGGAATTTTGGTTAACAATGGAGCTTCGGCTCACAAGGAAATGGAGCTTATGCTCACAAATAATGAAGAGGATGGACTTCCTCTTACAATAAGGCTCAGAGCACATCATTCGTGTGAGAATGCATTAACATTGCATATACATCCACTCATTTCATCATGACTTGTGTTCATTAAGAAATGGACTCTTGATGGGTCACATGTTTATATGATCATGTAATGAATTATATGAGTGTTGGGACATATTGTGAGCTTGTATGATCATGAGGAAATGAGATAAGTATTTATGAATTTGATGGAATGTGTTTGAGTTCGATTATGAGATGAGCATAAAGTGTGATTGAATGATTGGGACTCTTATATGAGTTATGAATGAATTATATGGATGGAAATAATCTTGTATGGTTATATGTTAATTGCATGAGTTGTATGATCTGTTCGGATTAGTGTTATGTGTTGAATATCGACAATATGAAGGAGAGAAATGCTGATGATGATGTGTGTTTGGGCATGGGTTATGAAATGATGCTTAATGAATGATATTGATGCTTATGATTATTGGTTGATCTTGAATTGAGTGTGTTGTTTCTGTGTTTTATGGTTAAGTGTGTGATGATTTGGAGGTATAAGAGAATGGTATGAGTGCCTTGAGAGTTATCAATATGTCCAATGCAAAACGATATGTGTAAGTAAGAAATAACACTTGAAAAATTTGGGCAGAATGGGTCTGAAGGTGTTAACGTACATTATTTTCACTAATAACGTACGTTAATCACATTAAACATACATTAAACACACCCTGGCATACTTTATTCATACCCTGGGTACTTAATGAAAAATAACATACGTTAATTGTGCCTATACCTACGTTATTTTCTTGCAGAAACCTTATTTTGGCTCAAATAATGTCCTAGTGATTATTTATAGTATCCTAATGATTTAGGATGAATTCTTTAGTGAATAAACACATGAAATGGAAGAATAAAACATATAAAGAACTTGTTGTGTGAGATGGCTTTAGGGCGCCATTAGGGAGGATAGGCCGGGATAGCCGAGGACTCCCCTACACCTCAGCATAGTAGTGACACTGAAGGACAACCTTACTGAGTATTAAAAATACTCACTTATGTTTTGCTAGATTTTGTGCAGAGCGTTAGGTATCAGGGAAGGGACTACGTAATCGGTGAGGCTAGCGGAGCGATACTGAAGGTTGGACTCTCAGTTGATTTAGTTGTGAATGCTTGTGTACCTATACATACATTAGTATAGATGATTTTATTTAACTCAGCATTCTAAATGTTCAACGACTTCTGCATTTCAGATTTATATTTCGTGTATAACTTGCATTTTATGTTTAGCAAATTATGTTTTCATTCTATCTCTCCTACAATTTATGTTTTAAAAAAAAAAGAAAGAAAAAAAAATAGTGCGAAATTTTAGATTTATTCAAAAACGAACTTTGTGAAAATTGATGTCACAAGTTACTCCTTAGGTTGTGTGTTGACTATAGAAAACTTAATTAAGTAAAAGTTAAGAATGAATATCTATTACTTCAGATAGATGATATTCTAGATTGTTGTAGGGCGCTACAATATTTTTGAAGATTGACTTAAGATTCAAGTATTATCGATTAAAAATAGCATAAGAAGATATTCCAAAGACTGCTTTTTGAACTCGGCATGCTCATTATGATTTTTTTTAGTTATGCTGTTTGGCTTAACTAATGCTCCAGCAACATTCATGGCACTGATGAATAAGATTTTCATTCATTCCTCAATCAATTTTTGATTCTATTTATAAGTGATATACTGATACTTGATGAATACTAAAAAACAATGAACATTTGTGAATAGTGTTCCAAACTGTACGAGAAAATGATTGTATGCAAAACTTGGCAAATATGAGTTTTGGTTTGATCGTATAATTTTCTTAGGACATGTTATATCTGGACAAGGAATATTAGTAGATCTAAATAAAATTGAAGCATTATTGAATTGGGAACCTCGTAAAACTATTACTGAGGTACGTAGTTTCCTAGGTATGATAGGTTACTACCATAGATTTGTGGAGGGATTCTTGATTATAGCTTCTCTGCTGACATGACTACTGAGAAAGAATGTATCTATATAGTAGAATGAACAATTTTAGTAAAGTTTTAATGAACTAAAGTATAGATTAACCACAGTTATAATCCTTATGATTCCTTCGAGTATAGGAGAATTTGTTATCTATAGTGATGCTTGATAACAAAGACTTGGATGTGTATTGATGCAAAATGGGAAAGTTACAGCATATACCTTTAGACAACTCAGACCACATGAAATAAACTATCCAATACATGATTTAGAACTCGCAGTAACAGTATTCGCTCTTAAGGTATGGAGACATTATCTATATAGTGAGACATTTCACATTTTTACAATCTCAAAAGTCTTAAATATTTGAAGACCCAGAAAGAGTTTAATATAAGACAAATAAGGTGGTTAGATTTTTTTTAAAGGACTATGATTCGATAGAATATCATCTTAAAAAAGCAAATGTGGTTGCAGAAGCATTCAGTAGAAAGTGGAGTGATGTTTTATCTAGTTTGCAATTAGCACGTATGACTGATTTGATAGATTTATAAAGCTTGAAAGTAAAGTTGAAAATATCTTAACCAAGAGTGTTAATATCAACATTGATGGTTCAACCGATATTAATACAAAAGATACAAGTAGCAGAAAAGCAAGATGATGAGTGCATCAGAATAATTGATTAGATTGTTTAGGGAGTTGACCGTTACAATTTGTTGATGAATTATTAATGATAGGATCCAAAGTACTGAGTATTGAGGGTATTAGACAGGAGATACTAGATGAAGCACATAACGCTCCATATGTTATGCATCCACGAATGTCAAAGATGTACCATGCGCTGAAACAACACTATTAGTGGCTAAATATGAGAAGATGTAACTGAATTTGTCGCACCCAAATTTTTAAAGCTCATTTTCGAATAAATAATGCAATTGTAGAATTTTGGTAACCATTCTTTTTCTTTTTGGAACGAATAAATGGATGAGAGAGAGAGAAGAAGCGAGAAATAGTTTTCAAACAATAAAATAATGACTAGTGTTGATCGTACACAAAATAAGAAATGTAATGCAGAAGCATGATAAATGGGTTACAAAATCCATTGTATGAAAACCCTATCTATACTAATGTATAATTCAAAATCTTTAAAGCTAAGGATTTCGACCTTCTTCCTGTATCGCACCGCTTAGCACCACTGAAAATGTAGTCCTGTCACTAAATACAGTCATTTTGCACACATTACACAAACACACATGCACGTGAGTATATAAATACCTAGTAAGTACATCTGCAACACTTACCAAAGTACTTAATGTATAAGTACTCATTGGTTAACTGTGTTATGTGTGTTATCCATCTAAGGAAAGTATCCTTCTTAATTATTCAACTTCAAATATTCATACATCTCTTAGGTTTTTCTTCAGTCAAATTTCCATTTATCACTGTTTATTACATAGAAACGGTCTTGGGAACAGTTTGCATAACCCGCTCGCTAAGCCATTTCAATTTGTACAATCATTCTCCAAAATCAGAACGGTTTTGGAAACAGTTTTACCAATCCATTTCATAGACCGTTTGACCCTCTTAAACTTTCCCTGGAAGTGGAATGGTTTTGGGGAACTGTTTAGGTAACTATTCTGGAACCCCATTTTCCCCCTTCCTAAAATTCTCTAGAAGTGGAACATACAGGGCAACAAATTTTCCCTACTCGTTTCCAGATCGTTCTCCCCTGTTTCCAGCTGTTCTTCATAACTTAACACATACCAAGCTTAAATTAAAAAACAACCATATTTCACAACAACAATGCAAACACCATTCCATATATAATCACCTAATACATGGTATCCATTAGGCTTATTTACCATTTGCATTTCATACCATTTCATAAAGAATTACATCTGTTTTATCGGTAAAAAAACCTCATGCATATCTAAGCCCAACTTTATCAATCATATTGGACATGTTAAAACCATTCCCTCAATTAATCATTAATCATTTCATGGCATACCATTTTCATTGATCATTCTGTCCAACCAATACAATTTCATAGACATCAAGCATTTGTCCACTTTGCATATAAATTCCTTTCATACAACTTCTAACATGTACAACCATGAGCATTTAATAGGTCATAATTACTCACAATAACACACCACACAATCGAACAACAATCCCATAGCGAATCACATACACCCATCAAATTATTATCCAAACATAACGACCCAAAAAACATGATCATCATCTAATATAAGACATGTATATAACATTTAGTACATCATCACATAGCATTCAATTTGAAGCATGTCATTCCATTATATCACAATGAATGAAAAATGAAATGTTAATGCATTTTCACACACATATGCTATGGGGTCTCATAACTATTCTCATTCTAGAGAGCTCTTGTGCCCTCTTTTCATCTAAGAGAGCTCTCTCTCTTTTCATTGGGCTAATCCCCCTCTTTTCACAATAATTGAACTCTCACTCATTTGGCAGTTCCCCTTATACATTTAGAGCTCTCGCTCTTATCATTGGGCTAATCCCCCTCTTTTTACACATTGTGGGCTCTCACCCCTTTTCATTTTTATTGGGAAAATCACCCTTTTTCTTTCATAGGATTAGAGCCTTCGCTCTTTCCTTTTCTTTTCATTAGGCAAATCCCATTTTTTATTTGTAAAGCTTGAACATGCATCATGCTCATGCAAATGCTAAACTCTGACATTTATCACAATGAAATCAATGAAATGCTCTGCATACTCATAACAATACCACCAAGTACAAATCATGTATTCACAATGAAAATTGTATCATCACATATACATACATGCATTTCATTTGATTTCACTCATCATCATCATATGCCCTAAGGCCGTATTTTCATACGATCATTTCACCCATAACCACAACAGTCATAATTTGCATTCATGCTCATTTCATGTAAGATTACACATTCACACTCATTGGTCTTTAATCAAGTTCACACTAAACATTTCATCAATTCGTTTTACCATCACACTTTTAACCTTTATTCAATTTCCATAAAAAATTATTACCATCGCATACAATCATTGATCGCTACGATCAAAAGAGCATTCTCATAAGTCACAAAATTACATTCAACTGAGTTCATCTCAAACTCATACAGCACAACCAACTCACAAGCACAATATTACTTTAATTTAATTTATGCATTCATAAGAAATCTAACAAGATCCCTACACCTACACATCTCCACACATAAAGCATACTTACAACTGAACTTTACCTCATTATTAAAAATTTCTCATCAAGTCATTTTCAAGCATAGGCTCACACACTTCCCTTATTCTCAAACAACAAATAAAAACAAATCATACGAACCATCCTTCATACTTTTCATACCACAAAAAGGACACTGTCCTCATAACATTCAAAAAATTCAATTTACCCATATGGTACACTTTTCTTTCATTATATCATTTTAGTTACAACTTTTTTTTATGGCACATTTTGCCCAAATCGTATAAATGCAAACAAATCACACCAAGCAACAAGTCCATTTTAAGACGCAATCCAATTAACATTTCAACACATGCAAAATCAACCAAGTATATTCAACCATACAGATGCAAGACATACCAAGGTAAGTGTGATTAGGTGTAATTACCTTGAATCCCACAAATTCAGCTCACTGCTCAACTCCGATTCGGATCCCGAACAATATTTCCTACATGATTTTCAATCACATTTTCCATATTAGACACAAATTTACATTCAATTCTATGTTCTCATTCTTATTAATCAAAAACCCCTTGTTTACGAAAACCCTAAAATCACAATCTTTTCCCATCTCCCGATTTTTAGCTCGTAAACTACTCACCTTACATCCATTAACCATAACTCATTCATAATACATCCATTTTCCCCAACCCTAACTCAGAATCTCATAAAAATCAAACCTAGATTAGAGCTTATCTCGCCCTTTCAAAGAGATTCGCCAAGCGCACTCTTCCTCAAGCTCAATCAACTAAATTTAGGGTTTTTGAGGTTAGATTTAGTGTTTACAGGTTTTAGGACGAAGGTTTTTTAAAGTGGGATGGAGAGGAAGTCAGGTGGCTATTTAGGGTTTTATTTTCTCCCTTTTAAATGTTTCACACGGGTCTGTTTTTAAAACCTATTAGGTCAAAATAGTTTGAAAAATGGTTTACCCAAACCGTTTGCTGCCTATTTTAGCTTTTTGTCCGTGCAATAACTTTTTATCTGCAATCAAAACAGTTTGGGAATGGTTTAGGAAAACCGTTCGCTATGCTATTTGCCACTATTATTTTTACCATTTTTACATATTTTAGGTTATTTTTTTTGGCATTATAGAATTTGTATCTAGATGTTTAGCATGTCATTTGGTAAAGGCTGAATATTAAGCATCGACAGGTAAATTACAGCCTTTGTCTATTCCAGTCTAGAAGTGGGAAAGGATATATATGGATTTTGTGATAAAATTATAATGTACAAAGTATGGTAAAGATGCAGTATGGGTTATTGTAGATAGATTGATCAAATCTGCGCATTTCTTACCAATTAAAATCAAAATCTCTTTAGAACAGTTAGCAGAATTTTATACACGAGAGATAGTTTGATTACATGGTATACTTGTATCTATAGCATTAGACAAAGATCCAAGGTTTATTTCTAGATTTTAGCAATGCGCTACGACGAGGCGTCTTTAGTCGTATGTGCGTTACAGTGAATGGGAGATGTAGAGGATCATGATCGCTCTTGCTAGATGGCTTTTTTAGCCAGTGTTGGGTCAAGGATCGAGAGCAGAAGGTATTAAGCTACAGTTTGGATCAAATAGCCGTGAGGACTTTGTCGTTTTCGCTCTAGAGTCATCCATTTCCATGCCTCATAATTTATAAGGCGAGATTCGTTTGTTGAGCAAGGATAAAGACTTACTCTTTGATATTCTGTGAAAGTACCTTGGCAGAGCAGGAGGATGACAAACGTTGTGTCAATTTTATTTGCTGCGAGAGTTTTGAGCCTTTATAAATACATAAATAGTGTTTTTCCTTTTATTTTTTCCTTTTAATTGTTAGGATTAGCCTTATTTTTATGGACATGACTTTCCTTGAGCTTGTTTTAAGAGATCTTTGAGTTTTGTACATTTCTATAGGTTTTGGCATGACTTGCAGGTGTCTTGTAGGTATCTGACAGATTTTTAATGCAGTTTTTCATCGAAAATCTATAGTATAATGACTCAGCACACTGGTCATGCTGACCACATGAGGTCATGTTAGTAACCTTGGGAGCACGACCTGTGCTCTTGATGAGCATGATGTCATGCTCATATCCTTGACAGCATGAGTCCAGCCCCAAATCTAGTGCTAAACAACACGATCTCGTACCGGTGAACACTAATTTGGCACGAATCATGTTGAGTACGATCGTATTGAGCTGCTAAATATAAAACACCTCGTGCCGCAGCTCATTTTTAAAACCCACAAACAAGCTGTAAACTCCCCAAAACAACACGATTCTTCACCAGCAACACTACCCGTCCTCAACATGACTTCTACACTCCCTTCAAACACATTTTTCCTTCTCATTTCTTTAGTAGATCTTTCCGATGGAAGCCTCTTCCTCTTGAAAAAGCTGACAATAACCCATTGAGCATCCATTTTTATGTTTCGACAATGATACACAACATGTGTGATATAACCTCCTTTCTAAAAGAACTATTCATATTGAGAAATATATTGATTTTAAGGCTTTGAAAAGATTGGGGGTGGACTTAGACATGAGTTAATTGTTGTTTAGAGGAGGATTACTGGAGTATGTCAAAATAGATTATCATTAAGTTTTGTGCAATGAATTGCTTTTGGAGTTTTTCACGACTCTGAGTGTAGATTTTCTTGGACGATCTTTACCATTTAGACAGGCTGCTCATTGGCATAGGTAGTCTTTTGGGAAGCAAGATCATGTTCTTAGAGGTTCTGATTGTTTAAAGAATTCTCTAAGAGAACGTACTGTATTTGATTAGTACAGAGTGGATTATGCAATTTTCTAGCAAGAATTCACTGGTCAAGATGGTGGCCAGTATAATCAGAGTGTGTCCAAAGTAAGCAAGTATAGGAAGCCTCTTATGCAGATTATACATAGGTGGCTCACCAATCGATCCTCTGGATGATTAATGGGGATAGATTTATAGACATACAATATTTGCATTGCATGTATGCATGTTTACATGACCAACCCGTTGGTGTGGCATATCTATTCCTCGACCACATCTATCAAAAATGAAATAAACGAGTTGAAGCAATTATGGGTGCTTATTTTGTTATGCAGATAGCCACCGAGTTGGGTATTGAGAATTTGCATGATGAGTTAGTCATGCTACTAATACATATCTCGGTATGGATATGTGACTTTATGAGAATTTGAATATGGTATACCGAGATAATGAACTACTGTGATTGATTGGTTCTTAGTATGCCCATCTACAGTCGCCTCGATCACCTTCTCCTATAGTCCAGGCTATAGAGCATCCTCCGCATCGTAGAGTCCATTTCCTCGCAGTGTCTTTTATCTAGAGGAACCTTCTTCTACTGCACCACTACAGCCAGTACATCATTCCTACAGTCATCCTCCACCTTCCTTTTCAAATTTTAATGGATTCTTCCATGATCTTGAGGAGTGGGCGATAATGTGTCACACCATCTGCAGTGCACAACGGTACCTCAAGACCATTGTATAGAGATAGTAGGAGGTAGATCGCCAACTCTTGGAGATCAGATCACAGTTGGGTGTTGTAGAGAGGTAGCAGTAGGTGCTGGTTGATGAGCAGCATCAGATAGAGTAGAGGCAGTGGCAGTTAGCAGACTAGCAGTTGTCCTATTATGAGAAGCACAGCAGGTCGAGCAATTCTTGGCATTCTGCTAAGAGACTACTAACAGTTTGGATTCTATCATGGCTAGTCCTAGATCTCTGGCGGAGTGTTTAAGCTGTTCTTTTTTTAGAGCCATAAATATTGACTCTACATATGATCGATGCCATCGCACTCCCACACCACCGCCAGTTGAACCTTTGACATCTACCACTTCTCCTCGGCCACAATTTCCAATGCCTGATTCGGTCCATCTCTAGTTTCGTCTTTGGTAATCACTCCTTACTATATGTTGTTCGACTTCCAGTGTCTCTACCATAGTATTTGCCTGGAGACAATCCCTAGTTCCCCCCCTCAGAGTTAATGACTAGTGTAGCACCCTAGAAAAATTTAGTGAGAAATGGGTATATAAAGATGAATACACTATATAAATTAATCAATTCAGACAATGAGGAAGATGAGGGAAGTTAGGAAATAAGTCGAGCATAAGAGGGAGTTGAAAAGAAGAAAAAAGAAGCTGATGCAACCAAGAATAACATGTGTTATTCTTGAGAATAACGTACGTTATTCATCAAGATAACGTAGGTTTGTTCTCTCATTAACGTACGTTATTATTTCAAGTAATGTACGTTACATGGGTAGTTAACCTACGTTATCGGGGGTCTGGACGTGTCATTAAAAGGCATAGAATAGCCTCGAACGAGACATAAATGTCCCATAACCTTCAAAACACTCTTCTCAACCCTTAAACAAATTCTTAAGGTTCCTCAAATGCAAAACCTTCATACTTACACATCGATTTCTATTGCAAAACACCAAATCATTCCTCCCATCGGATTTTCCTCCTATCAAGGGTTTGAGGCACACTTGGAGAAAAGGTAAAATCTCCAACCCTATGATGAAATATGTGATTAATAAAGTGAAAGTGGTAGGGTTTAAATAGGTTTTTATGGTAGCTTTTATTTGTGTAACCATTAAACATAAAATCGTAAGATTTAGGGAAGATCCATGAATTTTGGGTTTTTGTGAAATTTGGGATTTTATTGAATTAGAGGCGTTAATGAGGAAAGTGATGTTGTTTAGGATGAATGTCATAGCAGGTAAATAGAATCATAAGAGAGACAACAACCATATTAGGAATTTGGATTAGGTAGAAGAGGAAATGGAAGGGTAGGAGGAATTAGGTTGAATGATGTAAATGCACTAAAAAATTTTACATGTGAGTGTTGTTTTAACAAATACTGTAGGGATCAAAGCTTGTAAAGGAACTGGACCTATCGTCGGAGGAGCTCCCCTAGATTAGAAGTAAATGTGTACCTCGTCACTTAGATACATGTCCAGGACATGGTATTTGGATTAGATCTGCAAATGAAATACTGCATAGTTCTGAGTCATTAGTGATTCTAATTGTGAAAGTCTTACATCGGAGTTCATAGACCTAAAATCTCTATAAAACTCTAGATGAATTACTGTATACTTTGATATGCACTTAATGTGCCCATAACAAGGGTGATAAGTATGGGTATGTTGGGTATGCACTGATTCATGTTAGAGAGTATAAGAGAATCGAAGGAATTACCCACTCTCAAGGAGAGAGAACATGTCACCATCCACTGAATTAGTAAACTAAGAAATGCATGGTCAGATCAAATAATGAATTTCATTATTTATCTGAAATATCAGTGTCATTGGAATATCAAGAAAGTAATTGACTCATAAAGATGACTCACTACATGCCTAATGTAATTCTGACATTTAAGAGTAAGAGACTATGTAATATTGCATAAGATCGAGTAAATGTCAACTGCTTTTTCATTCGATTTTTATTGGCAATATGACTTGCTAGAGTGCATATAAGACCTTCAGAAAGTTTTATTTTCTATTGCTTCAAATGAACTTATAAGATCGCACATGAATAGATTGTTGGGGTTGAACTCCAATGTTTACATGAAGTACATGAAGTACATAGTGAAATAAGACAGATCCAGTTGATATACTTAAAAAAAAAGAGTATGCACTAAGTACATACCTCAATATTGTAAATGCCAATCTTCCCATCAAAAGAAGATGCTGATATAACTCCTGGTATCTTTGGATACCAGTGCACATCAAAATTCCAGTTGGTACCAGCTGGCAGTTCACGGACAATCTGTGCAAAATCAATAACAAAATTAATCCAATAAGTAAAGAATACCAACTAAAATCTAATAACAACATATAGTTTTCATATGGATAGGAAAATCAGATGCCAACATTAAACAAAACATTATCACTATGTCCGATACCTCTCCAGTAACCGTATTCCAGCAGATAGTTCGATTATCTTTGGCGCATGTAAGCAAATAGGAGCTGTCACTAGGACACCATGACATCGCAATTACACCTGGTGTGAAGAGTTAGAAGAGAATGGGAAAAGGCAAACTACACAATAAAACCAATTGAACAAATGCTTAGGATGGTAAGAAACAATCAAATAGACAAATACAACTATCAAGAAGCATTAGAAGGATAAAAAATATCCAAAACAAAACAAAGAGAAATGCCTCTATAAGAGCTGTGGAAAATTTGGAAGACAACAAACTTTCTATTTGAGGAGAATGCAGCAGCTAGACTGACATAATATGCAATTTCATAGCAACAAATGCTCCTGAAAAGTAAAAATTTAAGACAACACACTTGCACTCTTAATTAACATTGTGCTTAAATCACACGAGAGAATTTGCAACATGTCATACCTTATAAGTCAAAAGAGGCAGCGCAAAATGAACTAAAAATGTCCCAAAAATAAATATAAAATCAACTGGTTCACACAAATAAAATAAAGAATTAAATTATTCAATACCTTTGGTGTGCCCTGCAAAATCTTTTACTGGTGTCAACGTGTTACGCATATCCCAAATCTGTTTGTAAAGAGCTCTATGGATCATAAATTTCCAAGAATATAATACTGAAACAATACCATTAACTAAATCCTCACCCGGAGAGTAGGAGAACTGTCATCATCTGATGCAATAACCAGCTGTGTGGCAACATCAGGATGCCACTGCAAAACTGAGCATCGCCTTCTAATTGAATCTTCAACACTGTTAATTTACAAACGGAAAATCATTTCACCACAAACAATACCAAAGAAACTGATTGAGAAGCATTTGTTCAAAAAATTAAAAAATAGAGGACTTATACTTTACAGAAATAAGAAAGAGACTCACGAAATCACCGGTTTCTGTTTTTTAAGGTCCCAAACAACTGCAATAATATGACAATATCCAGATTACATTAAAACAGACTAACAGGACGGTGAATTTAGGTTAGCACAGACTCCTTACCAGTTATCCCATTATAAGAAGTGGATGCCAGTATATGTTGAACCTTGCTATTCCAAGAAACATAAGAAATTTCACCTTGGCTAGCAGAACCACTACCCTGCACAAAATGAGTAAGATTCAGTTCATAAACATTTCTTTACGCAAAATGTAATTCTAAGTATTTCCTACTAACTTCAAAGTGACGAAGTACACTGTAAATTTTATAAATTGCATTTCACACACGCAATGAGCATGAATAACTATGATCATTATTTCTATTTCGAGTCGTTAATGCATTATAAACCAAATGCTTGCTTACAAGAGAAACCTTAGCACAACAAATGCTTAGAACCGCATATACCTTGAGAGGGGGGAAATGAGAAGGTTCTGCAGGTACAACCAAATCCCAAATGCAAATTTCACCATCATCAGCACCAGATGCGAGTAAATTAGGGGTAAAGGAATTAAATTCAAGGCCTCGGACCTGGAAATAATGAGAAACGAGAAGGCATGAACGCAATGATTGTTGAATGCCAAGCAGGAGCAATATATCATGAGAGAGTAATTCAGCTTACAGGCCCTTTATGGCTGGAAAGTTGTCCAACAAAAGCATTTTCAGTTGTCTCAGAACTGTTACATTAGAAACAACTACAATGAGAATCATTATATAACATGTTTGTAAGAGATATAGCTTAGAAATAAATACAGTAATCATAACTGCAATATTTATCCGTAAAACATATCTCTAACCTTGTTAAGAGCTCCACAGATGCACATTCACTTTCAAAATTTCTATGACCTAATCTCCATTAACCAAACAAAACCTTGAATTATTCAAGATGAATAAACCCACCCCCCACACCCCCTCTTCTCTTTCTTCCTCTATTTCTCTCTCTTCCCAAGCAGAAAAGAAGCACAAATGAAGGTTTTAGAAGTAACAACAGAAAAAAAAATGAAAGAAAGCCAACATGGTGCAGATAAAATCTACGCAACAACTTAATCGATGGCCATAAAAAAAATCAATCAAATCTCCAAATATTTCATTTCAACCCAATTCGACCACAACTCAAAACCCACATACCCACTTCCACCCTAATCCACTGAAACCAAGATCATGACAGAATTAAACCAGATTTATTTACAATCCAAACACAATCAAATTACGCTATATTATCAATAACAACATTTTGTCAGAGCCATAAATTCCACTCAATTACAAATCAAAAATCAATAAATACCCAAATAAACAACAAAAGCAAAGCCCATAATACCAGATCAAAGCGAGGGGATTCCAAACACCAATACTCCCATCAACAAGTCCACCAGCAATTATTCCAAGAGAATAGGAATCCGACCCGGATCCATTTCTCCCCGACGCAACCCGATTAAATCTCTCCGCGCTTTGACATTCGCCGACCACAGGAAGATCCTGATCGTCCGATTGGAAATCCAATTTGAAGATCTCAAGACTCGCCGATGAGCTGAATGATAGATCAACTGCTCCTGCAATCGTCCCCGCTGCCATGTACGGTGCGTCTGGCGATAACGCCACAGATGCTGATCGGTTCACGGATTTTATGCACGCCATGGTTAAACAACGTGAATTGTGAAGTAAAGAAGACTTTGAATCAGAGTGAGAATTTAGGGTTTGATTGAGAGTGAATGTTTTGTTTTATTTATTTTGTTGTTTTTCTCTCCATGTGGTTTTGTGTTTGTGAAGCTCTGTGCTAGAGAGTGAGGGTTGACATGACACGAGATTGAAGACTTTTTACTACTTTTTACCTTATTTTCCGCATAAGATTTCATAATCGGGCTCAAAGTTTGAGTAGTAGTAGTTATTAAAAATAAAAAATCTCTTTTATTTTAGTCGCTCCCTCATTTCTCAACTCAGTTAGGCTGACCTCAGAAATGGAAGGAGTGTGATGAATATTATTAATAATAGCACCCCACAGGGTACGTTTGAGCAGGTCCTGCTTAAGGAGTACAATAACAAAAGTAAAGGATAAGGAAGAAATTGGCAGTCCAATGTCTTTGCATTGGCTTCGCGATAGATGTGGGCAAGCGAGAAACACATGTTGCAACATCTCAGGAATTTTTCGTCTTAAAATTATGAATGTTTTGATTGTTGGAAATGATGAAATGAATTGTAAGAAGCTTGAATTGATTGTATGTATGTGTTAGGGAGGATTTGAGGAAGAAAAGTTGATGGAAAATAGTGAAAACCTAGGGTTTAGTTAAGGTTTACAAAAGGTTGATGTTGGAAATGAGAGTCTTGTTGAATTCTTATGTTTGAATGGACATTGATGCTGGAATCATATGTTAGTGAATGATTAGCACTTAAATGACATTATGGAAAGTGATTTTGATAAGGTAATCCTTAAGTGGATGTAACTTGATAAGTGTAATTCATAAGGAAATGGTGAAAAATAGTAGACTTAAAGTTGATAAAGAATGTTTAGATAATGTTAAGTAAAGGATGAATGTGTTAATGGTTAGTTAATGCCTTGTATGTTATTAATTACATACAGGAGGATCTTTACGAGTTGGGTGGTTTTTGAGCTGTGTTAGCTTATTCCTTTTGATTTGCTTTTCGAGATAAGTGTTCTTACGCTTACAAATTGATTCGTAAATCTTTTCTTTAGGCTTATTTTTCTTAGAAGTGGACTATAATGCTATGTTTGAGATTGCTAGAGATAACAGAATCTTATTGACACGAGATGTTGTGATTAATTATGGTTACAAATGAAATTGCTTGGTTTATAACTTTATGTCTTCGTGGACATATGAGTGATATTGGTTGCTTTGATATAAATGTCTTAGTTGAGATATGAGTGACCTTATGTTTATGGTTGATTGTTGATTGATGATTATAAGCTTAGTTGCTTATTATGTATCATATGTTCTTTAGAACATTAATATGATTGGATTATGAGATTGTTTTGGCATGTTTATTATACTTTCCTTGTTGTTCATACTATTTATCTATCAACTTTACTTGATTGGATTGTATGCTCTTTTGGATATATTGACGTTTGGTTGATATATGATTGATTGACATGCTCCAGATGCCTTGTTTGATTCATATGTTAGATTGTGATATGAGAAAGCATATGATTGCTTTATTGAGCATGTTGAGCATGCATGATTTGAGATATTCATATATGAATGCATTGATCATTCAGTGTGTTGCAATATTATGTGACACGGACAGTGAGATACAGGCTGGGTCTGATTATATTCCGAGAGAGATCTCGATGCTGGTTTTTGGGACCGATGATGATTCCGAGCAGGGCTCGATGCCGTACTGGATACGATGTCGGTCTAGGACCGAGGGAAAAATGAAAATGAAAAGAAAAGAAAAGAGAAAGAAAGACCCTAGGGCATTCGCATGTGATTGCATAAGATTCATATGCATTTGATTCGCATTCATTTATAGCATGTTTTTATTCTTGCTTATGATTTATGAATGTTGATACAAGATCTATACTTGACTGCTGAGCGTAGTATGTTTCTTATGTATGTTGATATTTATGCTCATGTTTGTACTGTTCTTATGAACACTGGATATTGCTATAATGTTTTATTCTCATACTGATGTTTGATTCTTAGTGATGAATGAAAATGAGTATATGAGTATGATTGCTTATTTGAAATTGGATTGATAATCTATGTTGATGTGAGCCTTATGTGATTGAAAGTTATATATGATGACAGAAGTATAAATGATTGAGTTGTTTGATTAGATTAGAGGAAGATCATATCTCAAACTAGGATATTGATTTTCCCTGCGCTCATTTTAAATAGTACGAATCAATTATAACGTATGAGACTTACTGAGTATTGTTAAATACTCACCATTGTGTAAATTGTCTAAATGAAGCGTAGGACGTAGATAGCTTCCACTGGATCAGAGCTGTCGTGATCTTCTATTAGAGATAGTTGTTGTCAGAGGTCGAGCTCCATACATCTGTTTTTGTGTGCTTCCATTTTTTAGATTATACATATTTGTACATATTTTATAAATATTCATATTTTGAGTTTGAAATGTTTTCAAACTTAAATTCGTTTCCGCTGTAAAATATTTTATGATATGGATAGTTTGGGCCGAGTTTGTTTATGAAATGAATATTTTATTTTCTCTCTCATCTGTTTTCACTCTGATTTATTATTATTATTAAACGAATATGATTTATCAGGATAAATAGATTTTGAAAATGAGCTTCACACGTGTTTTGGCAGAGCAAGAAGCGATGTATCAACAATGAGATCTCTTAGGCAACCTTTCCATGAGTTAGGATGATTGATTGCTTCCACCACTAGTGCACTATCAGATTCAAAAACTGCATTTCTTATATTTCTTATCAGGATCCACTGAATTCCATGATTAAAAATCTCATTCTTTTATTTGGCTCAAGATGATGTCTAGCTTTTGGGTCGTCACACAAATAAAGGTTTTCGTTAGTGGTACCTTTAAAGGAAACTGATGTGGCATAACGACATTCTGACGTGACATGTTAAAACTAATTTTAAGACTAAATTTGTGTATTCATGTGATAAATGACAAAGTTTGGAACTTGTAAAAGAACAAAAACAATGTCAATTTGTAATATGCTTGTTATTACTTAGAAACTTGATTTTTTTTTAAATCTATTTGTGGGTGATAGGACCATTTATACACATCCATTCCATGTATTTTATGGTTATTTCTGCTATATTTTTATAGATAAAACTTGCAATTATAAAAGCTTTTGATCAAGTGTGGTTTTATCTAGGTACGTTCAAGAATGCGAAAATTTCGCTAGGATTTTGATGAAAATGATTGGGGATTGGATAGGAGCATTTCGGAGCACGAATTCAAGACAACTTTGAGCTTGGTTTTGTACTTACGATAATGGCCAAAATGGATGTAAAGATTGTGTTCTTGCAAGCAACAAAAGGAAATGTGCTTAAAGGTGAAGTAGAGCTTGTGATGGACGAGTTTTGGTTCAAAAGAATGAGCGATTGAAGCCATAAATTGGATGAAAAAAGGGCATCATGTTTTGGGACTTTGTTTAGTTTGGAACATGACTTGAAATTCAAGCAATGTATGGACAGTTTAGGTGTCATGTTCGTGATGCCTATGAACCACGTTTGGAAGGCTGACTTGGGACACTCGTGGCTCTACTTTGGCACCTTAAAGTTGGGTAGAAATGGCACCACATTCGTGGAAAATTAGGATAACGTTTGATGGTCATTCGTGACTCATGAAAATGGCAAGAATGTTTGGCCATAGGATAGTCACGAATGTGACTATCATGTACCACGAATGAAGGCATTTGTGATGCTTTAGTTTGAGCAGCATAATTCAGTCCAGAAGGTGAGTCACGAACCACGAATGCGGAACTTATTTTTGGCTTGCAATTTTGGGCAGAAGACTGGTCGGGTTTGTGACACCTATGAATCATGTTTGGAGGCTTCCTTTTGGTCATTCGTGGTTCTCAATTCTAGCAGCAAATCAAGTCCAGAAGGTGAGTCACGTTAGTGACTCACTATGATCACGAATTGGACCACTCGTGACATTGCTTTGAAGAGAGAATTTGGAGCTAAGTTTGAGCAGAATGCTAGTCACGATCGTGACCAATTTGAGCCACGTCTTGTGCCTAGCTGAAGGTAAACGTGACTCATCTAGAATGGTCCAAAATGACCTTAAATTGAATGGTTTAAGTCGGGCCATTTCGGACACTTCACAAGAGCTGAATGAAGGCATATAAAAAGGGGTTTTATGCTAGGTTTTGGGGACTTTTTGGCTGAGTTTTGGAAGAAGGGAAAAAGAAGAGCTTCATAGGGTTTTTATTCTTCTCTTTTATTACATTATGTCTTGTTTATTTTCCTTTTGCTTGTTGATAGAGTTAGCCATTTTAACTAGACCTTTTGTTGGGTTGTCTTAGATGTAAATAGGGGTTGTTGCTTGGTTGTTTGTTGGATGATTGATGATTTTTTCTTAATGGTTTTTACTTGAATGAAGAATGAATGTCTATTTAAATTCTTGTAATGAATGGATGATTGTTTATGCAAGTTTGATTAATTGTTGCTAATGGCCTTATTCTGGAGTTGCCAAAGCCTAGGTTTAAGGAAGGCTAAATCGTTGGATTGAAACAATGTCAAAAAATTGCTAGCGTGATAGCTAGGATTAGATATTAATTGCTTTTAACCAACCGATTGCATATGACGAATGGTTAATTGAATTTGCATACTGATTATTCATTTCTAGTGGTCTTAGCCCGGAGTTGCGAGAGCCTAGGCCTACGAAGGCTAATTTAAATAGAATTAGAATTCAATTGGATAGAAATACACTGGTTGAGCCTAATGTGTTCGATGAAATGCCTAAGTTAGATAGCCTTACCTAGTTTAGTGTATCACGAAAGTAGAACACTGGCTAGGTTTAATGACGCAATTTCGAGCATCCCGAAAGTGACTCTTAATTGAAGAAAGTGCAAGAACACCATCATTGACTTCAATCCCATTAAATAACCAAGTTTAAACTCTATTGAAAACTAAGATTGCCCAATGCCTTTTTCATATTGTTAATTTCTATTTTCATATTATTTGCATCTAGATTCTAGTTAATCAATTTGAAACCCAACCTTCACTTATGTTAATTGCTTTATTTTGTTTATTTTAAGCACCAAATCAACCTAGATACTCGTTCCCCGAGAGATTCGATCCTGGGAGGCATACTTCCGTGGTAAAATTACACCGGCCTAGTGCGCTTTCTAGACACAGGTCAAGTTTTTGGCGTCGTTGTCGGGGAACAGCGTATTTAGTTTGATTTAGTGCTTTTTGTTTGTCTAACATTTTTATTGTTGTTAGTTTTATCTTTTTGTAGGTTAAGTTTTGTTTATGCTCCTCCGAGGTCACAATCATCTGGAAGAACTTGTTGAGTTTCATCCGGAAATAGAAAGGTTAATTTTTGCATAAAAGGTTAGGAATCAGAGAATAGAACCACAAGGGGATTGTGATGAGGGGATACGTGCGCCGGGGGGTGGAGTCCCCAATGAAATGGGTGCAGATCCCATGTTGTTGAGATGAAATGGCAATGGTAATGGGCATGGTGTTGATAATGGGGAGATGGAAGACAAGCTCTGCCGCCTTAAGGAGGGATTGAAAATCTCCCTAAGGGTAATTTACGTGACATTCATAGGCTGGTCATTGGTGTATCGCCATCTTGCATAGTGTTGAACCCTGCGGCTAGGAATTATGAGTTGAAGGGGGTTCAGTTCAATATGCTCCCTTCCTTACATAGATTAGCATTGGAGGATGCATTATCTTTCTTCTAGAAGTTCTACACTACCCTTCAAACCTTCCCACTTTATGGATTGACCGAGGATGATTTGTGGATGAGGTGTTTTCCATACACCTTGAAGGATAGGGTGAAGTCTTGGTTAATTAACTTACCGGAGGGCTCCCTAGGGACATGGGATGAGGTGTACAACAAGTTCACCTTAGAAGACCATCGACCTAGGGAGCAAGATTTGCACCTTCACTTAGTTAGATGGGGAGGCTTTCCACGAGGCATAGGAACGGTTCAAGATGGTCCTCGCACAATGTCCCCATCATCAGTTTCCTTTGTCCCTTCTCATGCAATTTTTCTATTAGGGGTTGTCCTTGGCTAACCAATTATGTGTAGATACCTCGTCCGGTGGCTATATGAGAGACAAGACGGCAGAAGAAGCTTGGGATATTTTTAAAACAGTGGCTAACAACATTCAGAGCAAGGCAGTTAGACGTAGAAGAAGCCATCAAGTGAATGAGGTTTCTTATTATAGTCCATATTCCAATTCATACAAACCGCAACAACCAAATGACCCATATTCCAATTCATACAACCCAAGGTGGAGGAATCACCCTAACTTTGGATGGAGGAACAATTCCAACTATCAAACTCCTCCACCACAATCTCACCAATACCCACCTTCCCAACCAAACACTTATACCACTCAACCATTTTCACCAAAAGATCCCACCAACTTCCCAAAACCTCCATTTTTGGAGGCTATTTTCCTTATGCCGAAATATGCCAAATTTCTTAAGGAAATAGTCTCCAGTAAGAAGAAGTTAAAGGAGTATGCTACAGTGCCATTAACAGAAGAATGTAGTGCAGTCATTCAGAGGAAGCTGCCCTAGAAACTCAAGGATCCAGGCAGTTTCACAATACCAATAACTATTGGTATGTTGGGAATTAAGAGGGCACTCTGCTACGTAGGGGCTTCAATCAATCTCATGCCCCTATCCCTCTACAGGCAGCTTAGTATGGGGGAACTCAAACTATGCACCAATTCTCTCCAACTAGCTGATCGCTCAATCAAGTACCTCGAAGGAAAGGTTGAAGACGTTTCAGTTAAAGTGGGGAAATTCTATTTTCCAGCAAATTTTCTAGTATTAGATATGGGAGGTGAACTAGACATTCCAATTATTTGAAGGAGACCATTTTTTGCTACCGGAAGAGCAATGATCGATGTTCAGCAAGGAAAACTCACTTTGAAAGTGGGTAGTGAAACACAGGATTTTAATGTTTATCAGGCTATTCATTGCCCAGCCATTGAGGAAGATGAGTATTTCTGCATAGACTTAGTGAATGGACTAGTGAGATACGTCTTCTAGTTGCTCACAAGGGACCCTTTAGAGACAACTATAACATCCATCATGATCAAGAATGAGGTAAATGATGATTTACTGTAGGAAACTATAGAGCTCAATGGAGAATTGCTTCCCAAAACACCACAGCCCAAAGAGTTGGCTTCTGACGTATAGCGGATCAATGTGACTCGACCCTATCACAGCTAGACTCGACCAAGTCTCTATGTGACTCAATCACATCTCAAGGTGACTCGACCGAGTCTTGACCACATCTCGGAGTGACTCGACCACATTTTGACATGACTCGACTTTGTCTCAGTGTGACTCAGCCCACTTTTAGCGTGACTCAACCCGTCCCAACTTAATACAAGCTCTACTTAGTCAACTCTTGGCACAATTTAATTTTCACTTGACTGCATCTCAGTGGGATCTAAGCTTGACTCGACCGCGTCTCGGGATCTAAGCTCGACTCGGTGTGATATGAGCATGACTCAATCGTGTCTCGGGATTATCAAGCGTGACTCGACCGCTTCTTGACATGATCTGAGATTAACTCCACCACGTCTAGACAAGACCTGAGCGTTACTTGATCGCATCTTGGCATGAGTTATCTGCTTCTATCATTGGTCCAGCCCAATCTCGGTGTGACTCAACCAGTCTCACTGTGACTCTACTATGTCTCATTGTGACTCGACCGAGCCAGAGTGATCCAAGCATGACTCAACTAACCCAGTGTGATCCGAGCGTGTCTCGACTTTGTCTCAAAATGATTCGACCTTATCTTGGCATGACTAAACCCCATCTTAGCGTGAATCAATCCCATCATGGCATTACTGACCACGTCACTTCATGATTTGACCATGTACCAACATGAATCGATCACGTCTCAACATGACTCGATCACGTCTCGGCCTGACTCGGCCACGTCTCGTTCAAATCCAACCGCGTTTCTGCATGACGCGACTACGTCTCGATCGCATCTTGAAGTGACCCGCTCCCATCTTGGCGTGACTTGATTGTAACTCCGATTGACTCAACCTCGTCTCGACTTGAATCGACCTTGTCTTAGCGTAGCTAGACCTTGTATCGGTATGACTCAACTGCGTCTCGGCGTGATCTGAGCGTGACTCGATTGCGTCTCATCGTGACTCCACCCCGTCTAAGCATGACTTGATCTTGTCTAAGCTTGATCCGAGCGTGACCCAATCGCATCATGATCTGAGTAAGACTCGACCACTTTTCAACATGACTTGACCGCATCTCGATGAGAGTCGACCACTCCTCGGTAAGACACGACTGCGTCTCCACATCACTCGATCCCTCTCGGCCTGATTCGACCCGTATAAGGAGACTCGAGCACCGTCTCGACGAGACTCCACCTTGTCTCAGTGTAAAACGACCGAGAATCAGTGTGATTCTATCTTGAATCAACCGCGTTTCAGCGTGATCTGAGCATTACTCGACGTCTTCTCGGCGTGATCCCAACGTGACTCGACCGCGTTTTGGCCTGATTCAAGCGTGGTTCCACCGTAATTCGACGCGATATGAGCTTGACTCCACTGCATATTAGCGATATGACTCGACTGCGTCTCTGCATGACTTGACCCGTCATGGTGTGACTCGACCACATCCCAGTGCAACTCCACACGCCTCAGCATCTTTCGAGCGTGACTTGATCGCCTCTAAGTGTGACTCGACCTAGTCTTAGCATGACTCGACCTAGTCTCAGCGTGACTATGCCGTCTCTGCCTGATCCAATAATGACTCGACCAAATTTCGACATGATCCGAGCGTGACTCGACTGCATCTTGTTGTGAGCCGATCGTGACTCGACTGCATCTTGTCGTGAGCTAAACGTGACTCAACTGCGTCATGACATGATTTGAGCCTGACTCGACCGCATCTCGATGAGATTCGACCGCATTTTGGGCTGACTTGACTACGTATAGGCATAACTCGACCCTGCGTTGACATTTTTGATGCTATCTTGGGATGAGACGACACCATTTTGGCATGATTCGAGTGTGACTCGACCATGTCTTGACGTAAACCAAGCTTGACTGTACTATGTGTCGACGTGATTTGTACATGATTAAACCGTGTCACTGCTTGAACCGAGCGTGACTTAATTGCTTATCAGCATGGTCCAAGCATGAGTAGATCCTATCTTGGTGTAATCCAAGATAGACTCGACCATATATTGACATGGTCTGAGCATGACTCGGCCACACCTTGATGCGATATGAGGGTGACTTTATCGCATCTCGGCGTGAGAAGACTATGCCTCGGTGTGACAAGACCATTTCTCACCGTGATTGAACCCATCTTATCATGACTCGACCTATCTTAACATGACTCGACTGCGTCTCAGCATGACTGCACCTCGTGTTGGCGTGACTTGATTACGTCTCGATATCACTAGAACACATCTCAAGGTGACCTTTTCTCAACAGAATCCAAAACTCGACCTCGTCCTGATGTTATCTGAACGGGATTTGACCCCCTCTTGGTATAACCCAAACATAATTCGAACCTTTCTTGGCATGATCCAAGCTGCTCTTGACTACGTCCCAGCATGATCCGAGAGTGAGTCGAATGTGTCTCATCTTGATATGAGCATGACTCGACACCATCTCAGTATGATCTGAGCTATACTCGATCCTACCTCGATAAGATTTGAGCTTTGATCGACTGTATCTCGGTGGGTCCTTTACATGACCTGATTGCTTCTCTACGTGACTCAACATGGTATCGTGGTTACTCAACCATGTCTCAGCATGATTGTACCTCATCTTGGTGTGACTCGACCTCGTCTAAACGTGGCTCAACCTCTTCTCGACGTGACTCGACCAGTATAGGCATGACTCAATCCTCTCGCTGTGTGATACGAGCGTGACACGACCACGTACTAGCGTGATTCGAGTGTGACTATAACACGTCTCAGCATGACTCAACCTTGTCTCGGTGTGACTCAACCCCATCTCGGCATGACTTGACCGTGTCTCAATGTGACTCGATCGTGTCTCGCGCGTCTCGAAATGATTGGAGTGTGATAAACCTCGTCTCGGTGAGACTCGATCAATTGCATCTCGGTATGACTCGACCCCGCCTTGGCATTTCTCTACCCGTCTCAGTGTGAGTCGACACTGTCTCGGTAAGATTCAAGGGTGACTTGACGATGTCTTGGTGTAATTCGAGCTTGATTCACTGCATCTCAGTATGATCCGTACTTGACTTGACCACATCTCGACGGATCGAGCATGCCTTGACAGTGTCTTGTTGTGAGCCGAGCGCGATTAGACCCTATCTCGGGTTGATTTAAGCAAGACCCAACCACATCTAGACATGGTCCGACCTCGGCTGTATCTCTACGCGACTTGAGTGTGACTCGTTTGCATCTTGCTGTGAGAAGACCACATCTCGGTGTGACAAGACCATGTTTCGGCATGACTCGACCCCGGCTTGGCATGACTCAACCTATCTCAACGTGACTCGGATGCATCTCAGCATAATCCTAACTTAACTCGGTCGTGTCACGGCATGACTCGATATGATTCGAGCTTGAATTGAATGCGTCTTGAAGTTATTTGAGCGGGACACAATGCAGTCCCTACATGACTCAATAGCATCTCCGTGTAACTTGACCCTATCTCAACATGAATCGACCACGTCTTAGCGTGACTCAATAGCGTCTCGGTATTCTTCGAGCAACACTCCACCACGATTAGTGTGACTAGACCACGTCTTGTCATGACTCGACCCTGGCTCAACATTACTCGATCCCGCCTCAGTGTCATTGGACCTCGTCTTTGGGTGACTTGATTGCATATAAACGCGACACGATTGCATCTCGACGTACCTCCAATGCCTCTCAGTGTGATCCGAGTTTGACTCGACCGCATCTCGACGTGACCCGAGCGTGACTTGATAGCATCTCGGCATGATTCGAACATGACTCGACTGTGCTTGACGTGATTCGAGCTTGACTCTGTCATGTCACGGTGTGAATTGACCATGTCTAAGCGTGACTCGACCATGTCTAAGCGTGACTCGGCACCGTCTTAATGTGAATCGAATTCATCTCGGAGTGACTCGATCCCGTCTTGCCGTAACTTGACCACATTGTGGAGTGACTCCACTGCGTCTCTACGTGACTCCACCTCGTTTAAGCATAATCCCAATATAACTCGACCGAGTCTCAGCGTCATCCGAGCATGACTCGACTACATCTCAGCGTGATTTGAACGCGTGTGCGTGTGACTTGATCGTATATCGGCTTAACTCCACCGTGTCTGGGTGTGGCTCGATCCCTTGTAAACGTGACCTAACCACATCTGGACGTGACCTAGCCGCATATTTGCGTGTGATTCGAGCGTGACTCGACCACGTCTAAGTGTGATCCAAGCGTAATTGGATCGCGTCCCAACGTGATTTGAGCGTGCTTCAACCGCGCCTCAGCATGTTTTGAGAGTGACTCGACTGCATCACGACATCACCAAAGCTTGACAAGATCCCGTGTGCAAGTGATTCGAGTGTGACTTCTCGTCATGATCTAAGCATGACTCGACCGTGTCTTAAAGTGGCTCATTCACGTCTGGATGTAACTTGATCGCCTCTCGGCTTTTCTTGACCCCGTCTCGATGTGACTTGACTGCATCTCATTGTTCTACGAGATTGACTCATTGAATCTCAACGTGATCTAAGTGTAACTTAACCACGTCTACGAGTTACTTTACCCTGTCTCGGCATGACTGGACACCATCTTGGTGCGAGTCCACCACATCTCGGTGCTACTCAACCCCGTCTCGGTGTGATTTCACTGCGTCTCAGCGTGATTCGAGCATCACTTAATCGCGACTCGGTATGATTCGAGCGTCACTTGACCGCATCTCTTCTTAATCTGAGTGTGATTCCACATCATATCAGTGTAATATGAACTTGACTCGACCGCATCTATGTAGATATGTGAGTGACTTGATTGTGTCTCGAGGTGATACGAGCGTCACTTGATGTCTTCTCAGCATAATCTGAGCATGACCTGACCGCATCACGGTAGGATCCGAGCACAACTCAACTGCATTTAGGAATGTCTTTACCTTGCCTTGGTGTGACTCGATCCCATCTTGGGAATGATTCAATCATAATTCAACCTTGTCCCGACAAGATTTGACCGCATCTTGGCATGGTCTGAGCGAGACTCGACCACATCTCAGAGGGATC
>CANYCX011528275.1:0-28480 GCA_948193385.1 Breynia disticha f. nivosa | reverse complement strand
GAGGGAAAAATGAAAAGAAAAAGAAAAAGAAAAGGAAAAGGAAAGGGAGTGATACTGGGTCATTTTGTATATGATTGCATTAACATTCGGATGCACCTTTGCAATTGGCATTCATATATGGCATATTTGATTTATGCTTCTTGATATATGACTGCTCGCATGATGACTATGGATTATATGATGGTGCTCTATGTGTAGTGTGTTCTTAGTATGTTTGGGTTCTTTCTGAGATAAAATACAAACAAGTCTGATATATGTGTTTTCGCATAAAACACTATAGGTATGATAAATGTTTGATATTGGTTATACTGAATTTCAAATTGAACTTGTTTGCTGAAAAGTGATAAATGAACTGAAACATAAAGAGAGAAATAGAATCTCAGAATACCTTATGAATGAAATCATAAGAACGGAGAAAAGACATACATATGTGATATGTTAAAGATTAGAACATATGAATATGACTACGTAGTGTTAAGAAATGGTTAGTTGATCATGAAATGGACATAATGTTGGCACTTCACACGACTTCGTGTTTGTATAATCAATGTCATGTTGAACTTAAATTGTTCAGTTTAGTGTGTTGGCACGCCTTCGTGTAAAAATTTATGTTAGATAAAGAATTTTGTGTGAAATAGCACGACAGTAGTGTTTAATCAAACCGTCTTATGTTTATTACTTTAAAAGGAAGTGAATGAAGATTACTAAAAGTAAGAATGAATATAATAAGGTGTCAAGCAATAAACTATGTTACGTGTTAACAGAAAGAAAGAAAACTGTATGTAATAGTGTTTCTTACTATGGTTATGGCATCTGTGCCACAGATTGATGAAACTAATGAGAAGGAAAAGTATGAGAGAAATTAAATGTGAAATCAGAGTTTATGTTGATGAGAATATTATCGTTTATAGAGAGAGAATTCAATAACGAAAAGTGGAATTGCGTAAGTGAGAATTTTGATGTGAAATTTTTTAGGTTTGCTCTTGTTCGTCTCTTTTCTTTAGCGTAATGCCAAGAGTATCTATTGATTATGGAAACAATTGTTGGTTTCCTTTATCCTTTTTCTTGACCAGGGTAAAATAGTTCGTCTATTTTAGTATTTATATCATATATCTAAATTTCTTTCTTGTTATCTACCATGGGCTTGTTATCTACCTTAGGTTGGCATTATTGATAAAGCAAAGAGCATGAACATAGAGATATCTACGAGTGATATTGACCAAATATTGAGAGAGCTATGATGAGCAAAACATGAATAGCATTTTGATTGATGCATTGATTGTGAGTACGTGAGAAAGAAAAGTCAGGTTGACCTAGGAATACCTGATTTGAAATTTTGGGGACGAAATTTTCTAAATGGGGAAGAATTGCAACATCAGAGGAATTTTTCGTCGTAAATTTGTAAAAAATAAATGTTTAAACATCAATATATAAAGGTAAATGAAAGGTTGATATAAGGTTGACACGAAATAAACGAAGAAAATCAGAGAAATGCTGGAATTAGCCAAGTACACGCAGTGGATAGCTGAGTACGCGTCCTCGTGCCGACCACACATACTCAGCATGCCACCACGTGTAGTGTGTTGCGTGCTTGAAAAAAATAAACCGAACCATCGAGACTTCCACAGAAAACCTCAAATACATATCTTTCACTCCAGAGCTAGAATGAAGCAGGGAAAGCTGAGAAGAAGGGGATTTTGATTAAGGAAAGTGAATTGGAGTTTGGTTTCTTGCATAAGTTTATAAGGTAATATGGTAAGAAGGTACATATAGTTGATTTAAGTTTTATGGTTGGGTTTTGCTGAATTAAATGGATATAAGCTGTTGTGTTGAGTGCTGGAATTACTGATTATAATGTTGAGAAACTGGAAATGAGTTTAGCTTTATGTTAGAATGATTTTATGTGGAAATATTGATGGAAAAGAGGTATAAACCTAAGGTTTACTTAAGGTTTATAAATGGTTGATTATGAAATTGTAAACCTTATTGAATTCTTATGTATTGAATGGAAATAAAGTTAGAAATAATGTATGAATTATTGGTTAATTCCTTGTATGCTATTATTTTCATATAGGAGGATCTTGACGACTTTGGTGTCGTATTTGAGTTGTGTTTGCTTATTGTTTTGCTTGATTTTGAGGTAAGTGTTCTTATGCTTACAAATTGGTTCAAAAATCTTATCTTAGACTTATTACAAAGTGGACTATAATGCTATGCTGAGTTTGCTAGGTTTTAGACGAACCATAATGAATGCGATTGTTTGACCTATGATTGGTTCATGATTGATATGATTGTTTGGTTTATGAATGAAATAATAGATGTTTATGTCTAGTCGACATATGGTTGATGTTCTTTACGATTGATTTCTTATACATCATATTGAACGTGAGAATATGAAAAATAAAGTGAATGGATTGATGATAAGTCTAATTGGATGACTTATGATATTGGAAATGAGATGATTGTTAAATGTTGACATATAGTTAACATGATACCTATGTGATATGTTTTGAGTCAGATAATGTGATATTGTACATGTGTGGTATTTCTTGACTTGATATATGTTTATACCTGTATAGTATATCATTTGCTCTGTGTGAGCTGTACTATGTACAAATATGAATGATTTTCATATTGATTCCATTTATACATTTGCATATCATATACTGTGTGACATGAGCATGTGTGGCAAGCCTGTGTGGCGACTTTTATGATATTCCTGTGTGGACTTTGCTGTGTGGATTAACGGACTGAGCTGTGTGCGGTACGATACCTCTCATGTGTGGTACAGAGGTATTATCTTTGTGGACTGAGCTGTGTGCGGTCCGATACCCAGGTCATCCTGTGTGGATTTGCATCAGCATTTTATATCATACATTTATATTCATATATGTATAACGATATGATTCTGATCCTGTGTGGACAATTGAACACGTGTGGTTCGTATATATGATCCTGTGTGGATGATAACCTGTGTGGTTATATTTGCTATCCTGTCTGATGTCAAACTGTGTGGTTCGGGTATGCTATCATGTGTGGATATAGATTTGTATGATCTGACTTACCATTTCCTGTGTGGATTATTGATCTCTATGTGAGATAGAACCTCTGTGATTCAAGAATGTTGCGTGCTGTCTGACTGCTGTTCTGTGTGAACTGCTTATTATCACTACCTGTGTGGTTAGATATTTTGTACGGTTTGATCTGTATGATCTAAAGATTGTTATATGCAATTATTAAGTGATCGAGTGATCCAAATTTACTATGTGTTTAAATAGATATGATCCCCTGTGTCGACTGTGATATAGAATCTATATGATTCATGATCGTTGTGTGGGTTTTCTATATGTGTGATTTGTTGACTGGCATACAGAGATGCCAAAGAGAGAAAGCAGTTGGGCAAGTCTTCGTGCTAATTCATATTTTTTTTGTCTGCACATCATTTAATTTATATTAAACTAAGAATTCTTACTGAGTATATTTTATACTTACTCCATTTATTGTTTAAATGATTGTACAGGTTTAGCAGGATTACACGAGGAGGGTTCGAGCACGTATTTTAGCAAACATGGACTATTTGTAGATAAGATTTCAAAAGTGAATTTGTTTGAGTTTATTTCAACTATATTGATTGTAAAAGTTGAATTAACTCTTTTCTATATCCATGTGTGTGTTGAAAATGTTTGAGAATATTGGATAAATAGTTTATAATTTGGGATTTGGAAATAACAGAAATTTTATTTTTGAGTCTCACATATTAAGTATTAGAAGGCCATCATCTTTAGATCTTTTGTACCAAAGAAATAAAGTGTCGAGTTAAAAGACCAAATAGAATATAACGATGACAACTGGGAGAAAGTTTATGTAAACACCAAAGTAAAGAAGTTAATTCTATATGCTCTTTTCAATGATAAGAAGAGTCATATGGGATATTATACTAATCAAGTAAGAGAAACGAGGATCAATATGCTACTTCACACATACGATATATTGACTATTACAGATGGAGAATCTATGCACACCATTCTTGATTGGTTTGTTGCAATCATCAATGGGTTAAGTAGTCTTGGAAAACCCTTGAGTGATAGTGAGGAAGTAAATAAGAACCTTTGATCACTGCTCAGAGAATGGCATTGTCAAGTGACGATAATTAAGGAGCAAGACCTCAATACTTTTAGATTCAATGCTCCTGTTGTTCATTAATCAACTATAAAATTATATTCAAGTCAAAGGGAGAAAGGTTAAGCCTGAAGGAGAAAAGAATAACATTTAAGGCTTGCACCTCTCAATAAGAATATAGTGATAAAGAATTCATAGATAGAGAAAAGGAGAATTAGGAAGTGGTTGTATATGCATTGAACTTGAGGAAGTTTAAGAATTTGATGAGCTCAAGAAGAAAGGATCTTAGAGGCAATGATCGCTAATAAGGAGCCTTTTTGGATGGAAGAAAGAATGATGATGGAAAGGAAACACTAATGATGAAGATTGTTTGATATATGGTAAAAGGGCACTTTGCCAAAGATTGTATAATAAACAAATCTTCCTTAAGAACTCAAAGCTTCAATGATAAAGGCAAAAGAAAAGAGGCCTTAATTTTCAATTGGTGTAATGAGGAAGAGGATGATGAAACATATGAGGAAAATAATCTGGCACTCATGGCAAGGAGTTCCTCAACTACTGATAATTAGGGTGAGGTAAGTATTTTTTTCCCATTACTTCGATAATGTCAATGATTACTTATTTGATGATGACTCGAATGAACCTTATTTAACCTTGTAATGTGACTTTGAAAATGTTATAAAGATGAACAAAAGTTTAAAATCTAATAATAAGAAGTTAGTTAATGAAAATGTTAGATTAAGTGAGAAATTGAATGAAATGAATGTTGCTTGCTTGAAAGATGAATCATATGATTCTAGGAGTAATAGAGTGGATATATCAATTGAACATGTTAAATAGTTGAAAAGAGAATGTGAGCTATCTAATGGATTTATTGACTAAGAAAGGAATTCTCGTTTGTAGTTAGTAAGTTTACTAGTATGAAAGAGATATTTGAAGAGTTGCTTTCCTTCCAAAGGTACTCAATTTCAAAACATAGCTTACATTGTAAACCTTACCAAAGAGATTCATCTTTAATAAATAAGATTACTAAAGAAAGTGACACTGATGGCTATGCAAAAACTAGTTAACTAGTTTAAAGTTTTGTACATTAAAACTTGAAGAAACAATTTAGAATGTGTGCTAAACATAACCACTGTATAGGACCTACCCATATAACCTTCAACCAACCTAAATCATGTGAAAAAAGAGCTACTTGTATGCGACCTCCCTTTATGTTCACACACACATGACTAGCCTTTTGTGAAGAGGGTGAGTGCTAGTTCGGTTTGATATATATAGTTAGAAGAAAATGTTAGCAAGAAAATAAAACAAATTTTCTCACCTTGACCAATATGGGTCATGGCCAAGAATTACCATAAAAGGAGGATGTGTCTCCTTATATAAAACATGGTTAGGAGTGCTAAAGTAGAGAGGAGAGATAAAAACCCTAGTTTTATTCTCATCCTTCTAATTCCTTATCTTAGTCGAATTTGGATTAGATTAGGAATCATAATTGAATTCAAATTCTAATCTAAATTAGACTAAGATTATTATAAGATAATGTATTATTTATCTCATTAAGTAAATCACACTTTTAAGACAATTCATGTCCTAAAATGTGATCTTACTTAACCTTATCCTAATCTTATCCAAACTCCTTATTTTTAGACTTAAATACGTCTTCAATTCAAATTGAAATTTTGAATTCTAAATAAATTAGGATTTAGTCAATGATTGTAGTAAAAATCATGAATCTTTATCCTTCCATATTAGCGACATGTTTTAGGACTAAAAAAGTCTTAAACGTGTCATAATTTTACTTCAACTAGAACTCTTCTATCAACATGATTTGTTTTCTAATTAGTGCATAATTATTACTAAGCATTAGATGGAACTAGTCCATTTTACACATTTTCAAGGCTCACAAATTTGTCATTAAAATAACACAAATATACGTCCAAAATAGAAATACTGATTTTACCCTTTTAAGACTTATTCTTCATGTGTGATCTTATAAGTTAATTTAATGTTGGAAATATGAATAATTAATTCCTAAAGTTCATAAACAAATGTTAGCAAAATTCTATGATAAAACAAATTGAATGAAGATGTTGTGATTTCTGTTTGACATGGTAAAATCTTACATAGTCCTTTACCTTAATACTGGAATTAGATAAGACATGGAATAGTAATCTTATTCAACTAATTCCTTTTCTTGAAATTCTAGTGACATTTAACTCTTTAAAAGAAACTATGAAACTCATTATTTCATCTGGGTGTGGCCATGCTCTTTTCAGTTCACTAATCAAATGGTAAATGATATTTTCTCTCCCCTCAAGAGCAAGCATCCCTTCACTTCTCTCGTGCTCTCTAACATGAATTGATGCATACCGAATCATACCCATACTTGTCACCCTTTTATGAGCACGTTAGGATTATGTAAAGATATATACAACTCCATTTAGAGTTTCATAGAGATTTGTGGTCCAAGAAATCTAATGTAAGACTTGCACATGAGAACTAATTATGACTCCAAACCATGTAGTTCTTCTCATTAGTGGATATAATCCGAACATCATGTCCTAGAAATGTATCCATAACTAATATCCCATATCCTTGTGTTCCATAAGATTGAACCGACTAATTCAAAAAGAGCATGCTAGCCTTAATTCATATATTATTTCCATAGTAGTGATTGATAAGGGATATTCAGTACTAAATCTCTCACTTCAAGGTCCTATAGGCATATGCATGACACATGACAACTTAAGCATAGAGATACTCAATCACGTAATTCTATTCTTTCTTTATGCATAGAAACAATAGAAAGATTGAATTAAACATCTTAATTATGAATGTAGTCTATAGACTATTATTGGGGCTAGATCTTACTCCAACATTATCATGACACTCTCATCCCAATCGCTCACTGAGTGGTTAAGGTTAGCACTTCAGTTTTCAATTAGGTCCAAAAAATACTCAAGGTATGACCTTTATTCATTTAATTTATATGCTCACTAAATACCTTGTCATTAGGCTCACCAAATACTCAAGGTCTAGCTTGGCCTGCTGAATAATCAAGTTTAGGCATATGTACCAACACAGTGATCACCAAATGCTCAAGGTCTTACATTGCTTGGTTCATCAATCTTATATTATTATCTCATATTCACTCACGTTTTCCAATATGTCAAAGCTATAGTTAATCAAATATCATCTCACATCAAAATATAATAATCAACATAAAATCATACCATGAATCCTCAGGTAACATAAAAAAACATTCAATGAGCGCAATTCATACGATTACATCATTTCCAAAATAGATAATATCCCATTTAGTAATAATCACAATCACACCAAACACCATATTAGAATTCCATCCATATACACAAAATCATATATCACGCATATAGGTTACATCATACGCATTTCACACATTACAAACACTTACATACACACACATTCTTAAACCAAATATACTTAACCATGCCTACACCGAATGTGGTTTAGTAAGTGTCAAGTCACACACCTAGCAATAAGCTAAACGAGCCCCACGGATAGTCACTTTGGCTCCTCCACTGTTTCGGCTCATACAACATAAAATTTTAATTCCATAAGCCCTAAATATAACACAAATCATTCATTTTTCTTGTTTGTATGTAAATTTGATAATTTTAACTAATCAAACCTATTTTTATATAATCTTACATGTATTTTGATGTTCATATGAAATTGCTTCATTACCAAGTTTGTTCCTTTGCTACCCTCTGACTTACACCGTCATGCTTCGCCTTGCTCATCTTTTCACATCCAAAGTCCTCATCTTTTTGCTCTATTATTCTCAATCCTAGTACAACCCATTCATTTTCCTTTCAAATCACTCACCACCCTCTCTTCTCCTTTTTAGACTAGAGTTAAATCTACCTTGACTAGCAGAGTAGTTCGATGCATTCCTCTTCCCTTATTTTGAGCGAACTTGGCTGCTCTCTTATTTACTCGGTGCCTCTAGGATTATGCTCATGTATTGATTTAACATTTATAGTCTTCCCACCCCCACTTCGAGATAATTGGCCTTCACAAACTTAAGCTCCTCCCTAGTTTTAGTGTAATGCCCTCAAATTTAGTTCCTGAAAATAGATGAAAATTAAGTAAAAACATGTCTAAGGGTATTAGGAATCACCAAAGGGCTGAGGTCATCAAAACAGGAGTTAAAAACAAAGCATTAAGTAGACAGGGTAAGATTAATGTATGTTAACCTCAAAGATAACATACGTTATCCTAGAAATGTATGAATAATGTATGTTTAGGTGAAAAATAACGTACGTTATCCTGGGTTGACTAACATACATTAATTTGTGTTAGATCTACGTTATCAGGGGTCTGGATGCATCATTGAAAGGCTTAAAACAACCCTAGTCGAGATAAAAACGACCTTCACTCTTCCAAACATTATCCTAACCCTAAAACGCCTTCCTAAGGCCCACTTAAAGCAATATCTTCCTATAAATCGTGGATTTCGGCAACAAAACAACAAATCGATCTCTCCATCTGATTTCCCTCCACACCAAGGTTTTGAAGCAAAGTGGGAGGAAGGTAAAATCTCTAACCTAGATAAAAATTTATGTGAAATGAGATGAAATTGGTATGTTTTATTGGGATTTTATAGTATTTACTAAATGTATGAACATTTAACCAAAAATTGAAGGATTTTGGAGATATTGAGGAAAGGTTTTGGGAAAGTTAGGGATTTTGTTCAGATGGATGTGTAAATGAGGTACATTTAGAATGTATTTTATAATTGTTAAATAGAATTGGAGACGAGAAACCAATTGTATTAAGATTAGGGTAGGCAAGGGCGAAAATGAGGAATAGAATAAATTAGGGTTAGAATGATATAAACTGTTCAAAACTCTTAACATGGGAGTGTTGTTTTGACGAACATTGTAGGAACCAAAGCTTGAAAGGAAAACAGAACTACTGTAAGAAGGGCAGACCTAGATTGGAGGTAAGTGTGTACCTCGTCACTTAATTATCCATATCTAGTGTCTTACATGGTTAAGTATGTTGGCTTGAGTGTATGATTCAATATGATTTAATAGGTAACCTTAAACTAGAAGTTGTAGGTTATGAAATGTTAAACATGATTAGTGTGTTCGCTTATGTGCAATGATGTTGTAATACGTTGCTTGATGTGGTTATTTATGGATACATTTAGCGAATGCACTTGCTTGGATTATATGCTTAATTGAGGTGGTTATGGTTACTTAATGATAGTATGTTGTGTATTATGCTATAATGTGTTAATGTGCTTGATGGATTGTGTTTGATGGTAGTCGCATAACAAGAATGTGTTCTTTTTTATTTTACCATCGTATGAAATATTATGAGAATAGAGTGTATGACATGCTTGGTTATAAGGATGAATGGTCGACAAGACATAAGTTTGATGATTGAGTAATTTTGAAAGCATGAGTGTATACCTATATATATATATATATATATATATATATATAATGAGCAAATGATTATGGCATATGAGGATGGATCATAGTATTATGTTATGCTTGTATTGATGGTGTCGCCATTAATTGAGGTTATGAGTATGTGACCACATGTGCACGAGTATGCGATATATGTGCACAATTTATTTGGCATTCATGCATTGTATCATTTACGAGCAAAAGATCGAAGAGAAAACTAAGAGATTGTGTGGTGTGATTTGCATTACCATTGGAATAGCTCGTGCATACTTTTGTTGATGACATTCATATGAGATTGTGTGGTGTGATTTATAAAAATATGTTTGTGATTTCAATACTGTCAATGTGATAGATGATTGATGAACATTGGGTGCATCATGTATATGTGTGATAGGTGACTTATGTTTAGAAAAGGAAATTTCAATTTAATGCATAAATTATGAATGCAATTAAAATAAGAAATTAAAATGTGTGTGTAGCCTTGTGTATGTATTTGTGATACTTTGAGATGTATTCTATGATTTTGATGTGGATAATGCTCTATTGAATTATCATTGAGCCTTAAGCTCAAATTTTAATTTCTTATTGAGCCTTAAGCTCCCACTCATATCATCTCAATTTCTGCATGTCTCAAAATAGAAACAAAGCAGGAAGAATGTGATGATACAAATTCATATAAGTAGTTTCAACAATTTCACAGCAATATCATATTCTTTAATGATAATTGAAAACAAAAAAAAAACCCTTTCCAACAAAATATTCATGCACTTTATAATCACCCAATTCACTAACACATCTCATCATAAATACAATAAATATCAACCACCTATTATATACATATTGCATACCTCTTCCCTTAACCAAGTATCTTCTCAAATACCAAACATAAGCATACCAAAACTAATTTATCAACATTGCATACCACTTCTCAATTTACAAAATTATCAAGACATATCTCAAGTACCTTGATTCATCAACATAAAATCAAGTTCCAAGTTGAACATGATAAAGAAAAATGTACACAACACATATCATATTTCACAACCAACATATATTGCCCTATCCAAATAGCATTAATTTTTAACACAAGCAACCCAAAAATAATTCATCAACACAACATAACCAATTCACACATGCAAACAATTTCACGTATATTAGCCAAATATTTATGCATTGTAAAGAGGCTATTTATAGCTAGGTCAGTGTGTATCTGTGCACTTACTTCATCTTTGGTGTTTTGAAACTCTGGGACAATTTTTGTAAGTGTTTTTGCTATTAAAATACCCTAGACCAATAAGCTTTCACCAAAACTCCATAAATTACCAACTTTTTCTTTAAACTAACCATATTTTCAACATGTAAATCCACTATATCCAACATGCAAATATCATTCTTAATAAATCTATACTCTAGACAAGTTTCAAATGCTCTATTGTAACTTAGTTAAAAGTATTTCAGACCCAATCATTCAAAACAAAAAAAACCACTTCCTTACCAATACTCAAAAAAATTATATCAGTTCAGCCCTTTGTGAACCTATTTTTGAACCTCTTTCTCAACTAATTCAACTCCAAATTTTACTCAAAGTCATAGAGGGCATGGAAAACATCAAAAACAAACTTGAATAACCATAAACAAACACCTTCATCTTTAGATATGAGTTTTCAAAGTTGGAGAAAATCATAAATGTGAAGTCTACTAAAACGAATTTTAACAGCCAAATTCAACATGCAATCACATTCTTAAACAACCTTTGTTCCAAACGAGTTTTATTTTCCCTATTGTAACTTAATGTAACTTTATTTTAGACCTAATCATTTAAAACGAAAAAAAAACCATTTCCTTCCCAAAACTCATAAAATTGTATCTATCCAACTTTGTTTTCCTTTATTTTTTGAATGCCTTCCTCAACTAGTTCAACTACAGGCTTTATACCATGTTTTAGATGCATGGAAAAGTTCAAAACCTAATTTAAATCACTCTATATGGACACCTCTAACTCCAGATATGAGTTTTTGAAGTTAGAGAAAAATCCCAAAGGTGCATTCCACTAAAACAAAATTGCAACATCCAAATCAAAAATACTTACGTCCATTCATTGATTCTTGATGATTTGAGTCACCTCCACCCAAATTCAACACTTTTTTGCTTCGATAAGAGAGTTTCTAAGTTAAAAATGGTGTTTTAAAAAAGAGGGAGAATAGAGGGAAGGAAGATAAAAAGAAGACGAGAGGTGGGACAAAAAAAATTCTTCATTTTCTCTTTCCTAATCTATTTTTTTTAACATCCTGAATTTATTTCAAAATAAAATAAATTATGAAGAATTGGATTTACTTGAAAGAAATAGAAAATAAAAATGAAATTAGATTACAAATAGCAAAGATGAGAATGGTTGGAAGTATTTGGCATGAAGAAGGAATTTTGGCCATTCCATGGCAAGAGAAAGAAGCACAAGGTGTGCTTGAAATTACTTTGGCTGTGCTATGAATGATAGCATTGGCACGAAACGTGACTTACTTGATCAAACAATGCCTTGCCATCCAAAAGTGGCACGAGACATATTGGCTTAGCTAGGGTCATTCCAAAAAGATTGGTGGCACGCTTGGATGGAACAGATTGTGCCAATCTTTGAATGCGTTATGCCGAGTTAATACGAAAACTATGCTTGAGGTTTAAACTACATTTTTATTTCTAAAAACATATAGAACTTCCAGAAAACTCAAAAAGAAAATTGGAGAACCCTAGAGAGGATTTGGAAGTCGATTATAGTGGAAATTAAAGAAGTTAAGGAGAAAAGTTCTTGTGCAAGGTAACCTCTTGGTCTTTATATGTTTAAGTATATGAGTTTGAGGTATGGACAGTAAATGAAAGGTGATGAATTTCAGATTTTTAGCTAGAATATAAGGAATTCTTTGTGGAACTGTTGAGCCTAATTAAATTAGAGATTGTTCATTATTTTATGAAAGGTTTCAGAAGAGTGACCAGAGACCCTTCGAGATTTAGGGATTTATTGTTATGCTGAAATTGGGGAATAATGCCATCTATGTTGAACTAAGAGTTTTAATTGTACAATTCCCATTTATTTACTAAATTATATGGATTGTATGTTCTAGGAGCTTAAGTTTGGAGCATGTATGGGAATTGGCTTCATGTTATGGTTATAGAACTTAAGGTAAGTGCTTTATCTTTACTCATAGTTTGTGTATGCTATTGAGTATTGATGATAGAAGTACGCTTACTGAATAATTTGATGCAAAATTGGGCAATTGTATGTATGAATTAAACTTGAATAAGTAAGTAATATTGAAAAGTAAGTGTCCTCACTTACTTCATGATAATTCCATATGTATGATGGAATGAACTGAATTAAGGAATATGAATTAGTAAGAAGGATTTGTAATGAATCCAAGAGGTATTATGCAATAAGGAATGATGAGATAAGTGAATAAAACTTATAAAATGAGAGTATGAAAGTGAGGTTATAAGTGTCCTTATAGTTATCCTTGTGACATTATGAACTAAATGTTCTTATTAAATGTAAATGCATAATACGATAAGCTATGAAAGCTTAATTGAATAAAGAAAGAAATATAAAATGCTCATATGTGTATTATGTTCGTAGGAACATTGAAGCTTGATATGACTCTTGCTTGATTAAATATTATAAGCATGTTTGCGATGTGATATTGCAATATTGGGATGCAATGATGATATGATGTCGATTGTGAGATGATTTCAGTATGCTCGTGTTGCTTATATGCCTTATTGATTTAAAAGCACGTGGTTGCTCATTGAGATTAAAACATGGACTTGCTTTGTGTTGAGCATACATTTATTTGTGATTGAGGTATGGCTTGGTTTATGTTCTTGCCATAGTATGCTTATGTGATATGTTGATGTATGTTGACATCTTATTGATGATGAAAGCATGTGATTTGTTTGATTGAGCATACTTGATTATTATATTAATAGTGGCCATATGAATGAATGATATCATTCATTGTGTTGTATGATTGTGTGACATTGGGCCATTAGTATCCCGCAAGAGATTCGCAATGCCGAGATAGATTCTCGATGCCGATGAGATGTTGATGATATTCCGCGTGAGATGCACGATGCCGAGAGAAATTCTCGATGCCAGTGAGATGCCAATGATTAAAATGAAAATTATAAGAGATGTAAGCCCCTAGCATTTTCATTCGTATGTGATTGCATAGCATTCATGTGCAAATTTATGATTAGCATTCATAATTAGAATGTTAATTATTGCTTTGTGACTTATGGATGTTGGCTTGATTGAGTATGTGATACTTGATATTATTATGCTGTGCATATGATGATATGATATGGTTTGAGATATGTGTTTTGGTTCTTATGCTTGTAATACGGAGGAGGCAAACAAGTGTGATAAATGTGTGTTTGATATATAAACAGTGTATACATGGTATAAGTGTTGTACTGAATATGTATGATGACATAATATCTTGTTTGTTGTGATTTGAATAAGGAATCGAAACATAAGATGCAAAATAGATTGACAACATGTCCTCGTGCTTGTGAGCACGTCCTCCTGCTGGAGATTGGATCTGGAAAATTTGTAAGAGCATGATCCCGTCCTCAATTGAGGCACGCCCTTGCCAACTGGGAAATCAGAGATGAGCGCGTCCTTGTGTTCATCGAGCACGCTTCGTGCTGACTGGAATTTCCCCTGCACTTCACTTTAACAACAATTTATTAGCACTTACTGAGTATTTTATATACTCACCCTGTATGTTGTTTTAGTGTTGTGCATGTTTAGCAGGATTGTCACGAGGAGGATTCGAGCATGTGTTTAGAAAATAGGGATTATTTGTAAAAGAGTTTGAATTTGGTAAAAATATTTTGAATCAATACATTGGAAATTATTGAAATTTTCTCTAACTCTTTTTATTTATCCGTTTTTTTGAAAGATACTGGAAAATATTCGGGAAATAATGTTTTAATTTTGAGCTCCACATTCTTAATCTTTTAAATTTGTACTCTTACTCCACTTTCATTTTTCTTCTAAATTTTGGCTTTTATCAAATTTTACTTTTTATTGCCACTAAAATTTCTCTTCTCTTTTTCACTCCCTTATGATTACTTTTTTCTTAAACAATAATTATTTTTAAAAATTAAATTATTCTGGAGTCTTACAATTGTCCCATACTTTAAGAATATTGTCCTAAAAATTAAATCTTTTACCTGAATCTTCGAATAAATGTGGATAGCTCCCTTGCATGTCCTTCTCTACTCCCCACGTAGCTTCCTTAGATGAGTGGTAGCTCCACCTCACTTGGACCATCAGTATTTCTTTGGTACGAAGCTTCCAAACTTTCATATATAGAATCTCAATCAGCTCCTTCTTATATGACATGTCCTCTTCAATATCAACTTTTGGTTGTCTAATCCATGGCTCAAATAAGAGCATTAACACATCAATATAGACCATGGAACACATTATGCAACCTAGACCTCTTCTTGGGCAATTTTAATCGGTATGCTAGAGGAGCTATCATATCTACAATATCATATGGCACAATATAATGACGACTTACTTTTCCACTCTTGTCAAACTTCAAAACACCTTTCTACTGAGAAACACGTAGGAACATTTTCTCACCCACTTCGCATATCATCTCGCGATGATGTCTATTAAAGTAATTTTTCTACCAATCTTCCACTGCCTTTAGATATCGTTTTACAAATAGCAATTTATCCATTGTTTATTGCATTAATTCTGGTCCTTCTGATTGCCTCAACCTTTTTAGCATCACAATATATAGGACTCCTACATCATCTCTCATATCATGCCTCATATGAAGCCATTCTAGTAGTAGAATGGAAGTTAAATTGTATGCAAACTCCATGAATGGCAAGTGTTTAGCCCAATTCCCTCAAATTTTAAGAACAAAAGTTCACAACATATCCTCTAAAATCTGAATCATTCTTCATGATTGTCCATCTGTTTGGGGATGAAAAGTTGTACTAAAATGCTATTTTGCCCCATGGCCTCTTGCAAACTTCCCTAAAATTATGATGTCAATTGATGATCCTTATCATATACGATAAAATTTAGAACCCCGTGTAGTCTCACAATATCTGTGAATATTTATACACAAGTTTATCCAAGGAATAAGGGCATTCCTGAGTCTTCCTACTTAAAGCATCAACTAACACATTCACTTTCCCTAGGTGGTAATTAATGGTACAATTATAGTACTTTAAAAGATCTATCCACCTTCTTTGTCTCAAATTCAACTCTTTCTAGGTGGTGATATATCAAAGACTCTTATGATCAATATAAAAATGACATGTCTCCACATAAACGTAGTGTATCTAAGCTTTCAATGAATGAACAATAACTGCCAATATCAAATCATGTGTGGGATAATTGACCTTGTACGGTCTTAGTTGCCTTGATGTATATGCAGTAAACCTACCATTTTATATCAACACACGTCCTAATGCCATCAATGATGCATCCATGAACACCACAAAGTCACCATCATTAGATGGTAAGGGCAACAGTAAAGCTTCGATCAATCGCTTTTGAATTTTTGCAAAACCTTTTTTGCATTTTGTCTTCCAGACAAAAGGAGCATTTTTCTTCAACAAACTCATCATTGGCTTAACAACTATGAAGAAATCCTTAATGAATCTCCAATAATAACCCAACATCCAAGAAAACCTTGAATCTCAGTTACACTTTTGAGTACTTATTAATATCTTATTGCTTGGATTTTTTTATCATTCAGCCTCACACCATCTTTAGAAATTATATGACCCATAAAGATCATATCATCTAGCTAGAACTCACAGTTACTGAATTTAACATATGGTTATTGCTCCCTCAACTACTGCAAGGAAAACCTCAAGTGTGTCTTATGCTTCACAAATGGCAAGTGTTCATCCCAGTTCCTACAAACATCCAGAACACAAGCTTTGAACGTATCCTCCAACATCTAAATTATTCTTTTTGATTGTCAATCTTTTAAGGATGAAAAGTTATACTAAAATGTTATTGTGTCCCCATAACCTCTTGCAAACTTCCCATCAATTGGGATATGAATCGATGATCTCTATCAGATATGATAGAGGTTAGAACCCATGTAGTCTCACAATCTCTGCAATATATTTATATGTAACATTCTCATCCTAAAACCCTGTTGTTAAGATAAATAATTAAAATGATTAAGATCATTAGGAGATAATTAGAGAAGTTAATAAACAAAAGAGTTAAAACATAAGTTAAATATGAATATTATGACCAACTTAAGAGTTATATCAATTAAGAATTTAAAAGAATGAAGTTTTGGATGAGAAAATCGATGAATAGCACACTGATGGGCAAAAATCAACAAGAAGGTACTCTTAATGATGGGCATGGTCGTGCCAAGGTTGGCACAGGGCGTCCTGAGGTCCGCAATGGTAAAAAATGTTGAAAAACTAAGTGACAAGTGTGAAATGAAATTGGCACAAGGCGTGCTGAGTAGCACATGACCGTGCTGAGCCATTTCAGTATGTATAATTTTCATTTTGAGCTCGAAACAATTGTAGAAGCAAAGAAATAAACCTGATAAAATATCAGAGAATGAAAGGAAAAGAGAAAAGGAACCAAAAAATAGGTATTATACAAAGAATTGATCGTAGAATAAAGTGAGGAATTGATTGATATAGTTAAGACATAAAAGTTCGGAGATAACGACAAGTATTACAAAGTTTTCATTTTTAAGAGTTGTAAGAAAGGGAGTTTAAACTAAGAATCGTTAGCGATTAATGCTATATGGAGTTAATCGGATAGAATTAGGAGCATGCATACTGGTATACATTGTAAATTGTGTGTGATGGTTGATAGTAAATATGAATCATATAGTAATCTACATAATTTCTATATCTTTATATATATATATATATAGATATATATATATATATATATATATATATAAGATGCATACAGGTACAAGTACATATGAAACCAAAAGGCGAACATGTAAGTTACAAGGTATTATCGTTATACAATTGTATTAGGTGATGAGATGGGATGATATGATATATGGTATAAGATTGGTTAGGTATATGATATGATAGGAGATGATATGATTTGATATACTATTGGTGAGGTGATTGGATTGGTTATTTATGATCGATGTTTGGATACAAAAGGGAGACAAGAGATTTTATAGTATATGATTACAGGATACAGTATATACTTACATTTATTTTATATTGCATGCTATATTGATAGATTGATTATACAGAGTTATCATTTATATGATTACATGAAATGTATTTTGATTTAAAATGGTTTATATGATTAAACTTTTATATTGATTATTCAATAAGCCCAAAAATCATGCAAGTGTGATTTTTGTTTCATGATCTGATAATGAGCAGAGTGAGCTTTACAAACTATTCAGGTGGGTTAGCTGCTACTCCCGCATTTTTTCTCTCTTCACCAAATACCAGATAGGAGCTGGTATGTTAGACATCTGCATGTTATGTGTATTTTGGATTTGATCTGTATAGTTATGTTTGATGTTAGGTTTGTTGAGATGTTGGTTGATGTTTGATTGATTTTGGGTTGATATATACAAATATATGAGTTCTTTTGTTATTTTCTAAGATAGTACAGGTTGAGGTGTATGATTATAATATTAAATGCATTTGAGAAATGGTATTGTTGATGATGATTGATATATTTGATATGGCATGAGAAATGTACAAGTATAAAATGATATAAACAGGTTGGTTACAGGTTGATTGAGGTTACAGTAGTTCAACATGGGCCGTGCTTAAATGACCTAAAGGTCGTGTTGAATGAACAAGGGGCATGTTATATGAACACGAGATCGTGCCCATAGGATTGTTGATTAACACGAGCTGTGCTTATATGAACTGCATGCAAAACAGGCCATGCTCATACACTATTTTACTCGTACTGTTCAATTAAGTTTTCCATTTCTCTGTTAACTCAAGCGATGATATTTTATTAATAGATAAGAGTAAGAATACGAAATGATAAAAAGAGAAGTTTTTGGAATATATGATTTAATTGATTAATAATTTTGTTAATAATATGATTAAGAATGTAATAAGTGTAAGATGTTTTATTATGTGCAAGTTTATCTAAGGAATCATTCTACCTTACTGCTAAAAATTGTGCTGAACTGGTCAACCTGTCGACGATAACCCTAACCAAATCATAATTCCTAAATGCACGAGGCAAACCCACTACAAAGTGTATAGTTACCTTTTTCCATTTCCACTCTAGAATTACCAAAGAATTTATTCGTAAGTGTCAAACGTTCAATCTTAATTTGCTTACACGTCAAACATATAGCCACAAATTTAGCAACTTCCTTCTTCATTTTTGCCGCCAATAACACTTGTCTAAATTTAAATACATATTCGTACTTCCCATATGACAAACATATATGGAAGAATATGCTTCTATTTAAATCTCATCTTTCATTTCAGGGATATTTGGTACACATAAACTCTTCCCATGGAATACAGCACCACTTACATTCATCACAAAATCTCTTGCCTTCCCAGATTCCATATTATTTTTCCACTTCATTAATTGTTCATCTTTTACATGCCTTTCTTTCAAATTGTCTTGATTTAGAGGTTTAAGTTAAATGTGTGCAAAAATACAATCCTCAATTAGTTTTATCTCCACTCTCAATGCCCTGATTGTAAATAAGGACCCAGTATCGTATGTAATAGAATCAGGGCATTCTGGAATCTTCCTACTCAAAGCATTGACTACCACATTCTCCTTCCCCAGGTGGTACTCAATGGTACAATCATAGTTTTTAAGAGCTCTATCTGCCTTCTCTTTCTCAAATTCAACTCCTTTTGGCTAGTGATATATCAAAGACTCTTATGATCCATATAAATATAAAATGTCTTTATATAAAGGTTGTGTCTCTAATCTCTTAATGCATAAACAATGGCCACTAATTTCAAATCACGTATGGGATAATTCACCTTGTGCAGTCTTAGTTTCCTAGACGTATATGCAATGACCCTACCATTATGCATCAACACACCTCCAACCCTCATCAATGATGCATCCATAAACACCACAAAGCAATCCCCATTTTATGGAAAGGCGAACAATAAAGCCTCATTTAATCGCTTCTTGATTTCCTCAAAACCATTTTAGCATTTGTCACTACACACAAAACAAGTGTTTTTCTTCAACAAACTCGTCATTGGCTTAGAAATCATGGAGAAATCCTTCACGAATCTTTGACAATAATTTTCCAATCTAAGAAAACTCAGAATCTCAGTTACACTCTTTGGTACTTTCTAATCTCTCATTGTTTTGATTTTTGAATCATTCGGCCTCACACCGTCATTAGAAATGATTTCACCCATAAAGATCACCCCATTGATCCAGAACTCGCATTTGCTAAATTTATCATATAGTTATTGCTCCTTCATGTGTTGCAATGTAAGTCTCAAGTGTGTCTCATTCTCGCTCCAATTCTTGGAATAGACCAAGATATCATCAATGAGCACCACAATAAACTTATCAAGATATAGTTAGAATATCTTTTTCATCAAAGCCATAAAATTTATTGGAGCATTACTTAGCCCAAATGGTATAACCATAAAATTAAAGAGTTCATACATTATACAAAAAGTTGTATTAGGTATTGATCTTTCCCCCACCACCCATAATTGCCAACAACCAAATAGTAGGTTGATCTTAGAAAATATTGTTACCGCTTTTAACTGATCTAACAGGTCTTCAATCCAAGGTAAAGTATATTTATTCTTCACTGTGATCCAATTCAACTGACGATAATTAATGCATAAACCCACACTTTTATCCTTCTTCTAGACAAATAATACTGAAGTGCCCCAAGGAGAAATACTAGGCCTAATAAAGCCCTTCTTTAAAAATTCCACTAGTTTCTTCTTCTACTCTTTCAATTTATAGGTGTTATCCTATAAGAAGCAATAAAAATTAGAGTGGCTATCAATATCGTCTCAATCTTAAAGTCAACAACACTTCTTATTAGCAACGCTGGAGACTCCTCTAGAAACATATAGAAAAACTCATTTACTACTGCCACCGCAGCAATCACAATACTTATTGTATTCAAATCAGTGATACTAGCCAAATATGCTTCATAACCTTTTTGCATTAATTTGAAAGCAATCATAGCAGAGATTAACTAAGAGGGAATAGTCCCTACTCTCCTATAAGTATCACCTTTTATTTGTCTTATCCTTTCAAAGTAAATTCCTTCACATAGCAGTTCATGGTAGCCTTATTTTTGGCTAACCAATCTATACCCAAAATAATGTTAAAGTCTCTCAAAGAAATTACAGAAGATCTGCTACAAGTTTCACTCCATCGATAGTAATTGGACAACCTCTCACCACTTTATCCACCACTAAAGTGCTAATGGCTGGCATTAACACCCTAAGTTTGTAACCTAATGCCTCCATCTCTCTTGTCACTCTCACACTAAAGTCATGATGCATAAATGAAATTGATGATCCTAAGTGAATTAAAATATGAGCCAAAACACCACAAATGAAATGTGTGCTTGCTATGACATAGAGATCAAAGGCTATCTTCTTACATGATAGAGCATAAACATCTGCATATGGATTATTTTGTGTAAGAGATAATGGATTTTGATTTTGTCCACCCTTCAATAGCCTCTCCTACCTTGGATACTTCGGGTTCGACCTTTACTAACCTACTATTGAGTATTATCCACATTACACTCAATGATTTAACCCATTTGCATTATCCTCCAACTTTTTATACTACTACCTATCCTTGTGAGCCGATGTGTTATTGTAGTAACAGATGCTCCCTAGGCTTCCCAATCATTGAATCCTCCCCTGCCATAGGATGTAGCTCAATCGGAGCTCACACCTCTCTACACTATCCTTCAACCTCTATATGAACCTCCTTTAAAACCCCTGCTCCTATTTTACAATGTGAGGAGGTAGCTCCTGATGACTCCTTGATGCATTGGAACCAGTAGCTAATTTTTGTCTCAGTGTGCCCTCTCTACTGCATTCAGCCAGCACCTTTTCAAAATTCAGAGTCATCAATAATAATGCTCGGTAGTAAAGAGCATTAGTAATTAGCTTATCCCAAATGTCTAATCAAAGATGCCTATTAAACTTATCTCTTTTCTTATCATCAGTAACAACCTCGTCTACAACATAGCTAGAAAGTCTCTCAAACTTCATCTCATATTCTGCCATGGAGGGGTCCTCCTCTCTCAACTCTAAGAACTCTATCTTCTTATCACCTAAGTATACTAAGGGAGTACAATTTTACTTGAAAACTTGGAGAAAATCCTCCCAAGTAAGTGAGGCCTTTCCTTAATCCACGATATGGTCCTCCACTAAATGTAGGCACCTAGTTTTAGAGAGTACTCAATTTGATCAAGAATCTATTCAGTGGTGAGAAACCATGATAAATGTGACTTTGTACTTATATTTCATATTTGTTTTCATGACATTTATCATTTTTTGGCCAATTGGGCATTATTTTTCTTAATTCATGTGGTTTTCATGTCTCCAGGTCACTCGTGGAACTTTGAGCACAAAAAGATGGAATTTGTATCGCAATGGAGCAAAATAGAAAATAAAGTGAGAGCAGAAGAGGCAAAAGCTTTGTCGAATGGGTAACCCAGACCGTTTGCTAAACTGTTCTATTTCTAAGAAGTTTTGCAGAGACCCAAGAAACCAAACATGATAGGAAACAATTTACCCCAAACTGTTTCTCAACCCCTTCAATGCTACTGGATTGACATCAAGTTTGAAAAAAAAAAATAGAACTGTTTCACATAGAAAAGTGCACAATGATATTTCCAAATGACCCGTAAAACAGTTTGCCAATTTATTTTATGTTTTGTTTCCAACTTATTTGGGCTGATTTAGGGTTTAGGTATAAATAGTTTTTTAGAAAAAAACAAGAGAGCTTAGAATTTAGAGTCGTCATCCACAACAAGAAGAACATTCCACTCAAAGAAAGTAGAGATTCAAGCTGAAAAATAACCACACAATAAGATTTTTGGTATAGACTATAGGATTATTGACCCATGTAAGAGATTTTAACGGTTTATTTTCTGATTTTATTGGATACCTTTTGTCTTAGTTATTTTCTTTGCCTTAAGATTAACTGAATTGTACATGGATATCTAAATGGCATGAGTCATATGATGGATTACGTGTTATGATTTTGAATTGTTATTGTTTTTTATATTTTGATTTAACCATGTTTGTATTACTTGGCTGATTTTTGAATTAGGTTCTTTACTTCATTTTCATTCATTGAGAAATTCTCATTTGAATTAGGTCTAGGATGGTAGAAAGAAGTTGCCTGTGATTTTAGAGATATAATTACAGAACTTCTCTGCATTAGTGTAGAACTAACAGGGGAATGTATAAAATAGCCTTAGTTGTTAAATTAACTGAGAGATACTTTAACATAGACAAATATTCATGTGATCCCATACCCATTAATATGCAATAATAATTGAATCATACACATATGAAGTCTCAGGATGAGTCGAGTATATGTATTTTCTTTTTCCTAATCGGATTTAGAAACCACTTTTATGTAATTTGCCTTTTTACTTTTGTTGTCATTCTCATTAGATTAGATAATAAATTAAATTGATAGTATTATTAATTGGTCGTCTCTGCAGGATCGACACTCAATACCCTGGTGCCTATACTATTGTTCGATAGGTATACTTGCCTAGCAAGCTGTGATCTTAGTATGTTCGGGCTTATCAAGGTTTTGGCATTGCTGTCAGAGACGGTTCAATATTAAGAACCCAATTTAATTAATACTTTAATGACTTTTTCTTTTTTTTCTACTTTTATTTTTTTGTTATTTATTTTTTTTGACTGGATTTTATAATTGGTTGTGTGTTCTGTTGACTGTCTAATAGGTTTACAGGTAGTTTATGACCAGGAGTGATAATTCCAACCTTGTCAAAACTGATCCTAAAAGTGAATGCACAGTCCTCTTTCGATGTGGTGAACAACTATTGAAGGAAGCTACATTTGATCTCAAAAGGGAAAGCGACTCAGACTCAAAGCACTTAATTGCTCCAGCCATGGTGGATCAGAATCCAAGGACCATGTTCTACTATGCTCGGCCAGACATGATAAAAGTTATATCTACCATAGTCAAACCAACGGTGGCTACTAACAACTTTGAAATCAAGTCGAATGTCATCCAGATGGTCTAACAACATTTTCAGTTTGATGGTTAACTAGAGAACACCCTAATGCTCATCTCTCAAACTTTTTGGATATCTGTAACACTTTAAGATTAACGAGGTTTCAGTCGACGCCATCAGACTCAGACTGTCCCCTTTCTCTTTAAGGGAATGCCTTAACATTGGCTCAACTCATTGCACGAGGATCTATTCATACTGGGGATGTATTTGCTGAGAGATTTCTAGCAAAGTACTTTCCACCTGCCAAGAATGCCAGGTTGAGGAATGGCATTTCATCATATTCTAATTTAGACTAAAAAACACTATACAACACATAGGATAGGTTCGAGGATTTACTCTGATAGTGCACACACCATGTTCTCCCCACTTGGATGCAAGTTCACACTTTATACAACATTTTGAACCTAGAGACCAGACAATCTATAGACGTAGCAGCTAAAGGAACACTAAATAGTAAGACACCGGAGGCAGCCCAAAAATTCATTGAGCCAATGGCCATGAACAACTACCAGTAGAGCACTGCTAGAGCTAGACTAGTGCGCTAACCTTGAGTTTATGATGTTGATGCAGTCACTACTTTGGATGCACAAGTTGAGGCATCGAGTAAGAAAATTGATGGCATTGCATGTCCTTATGCTAGTTTTTCTAAAAATGTTTTACAGGTTGCCACACAAGATAATAGCCAGGATCGACAGGAATGGCACAGAGTGCATAATTGCTAAGGGCAGTAATGCCAACTATAATAGAACAACCCTTACAGTCCAAATTTTTCTTTAGGAGGAATGCAGCAAAACCAACTCCTAGGTTTCGAACAATAGCAGTAACAACCTCAGCAATAACAAGTCCCTTTGGTAGAGCAAAATCAATCTTGAAGGATTTCCTATCCAAATTTATTCAAGTTGGTGATGCCCGCTTTCTGACAGTGGCGACCTCAATGTGCAATACTGAAGAATTGCTCTATAACTTAAAGAAGTAAGTGGGGAAACTAGCAAAGGTAGTCTCAGAAAGACATCCAGGTGGTTTACTGGGTAACAAAAAAGTTAACCCGAGAGAGCATACGCAAGTAATCACACTTTGGAGTGCTCGAGAACTTCCTCAGGTACCAAATGTTGTTAACAATAAATCATCTGACACATATATGAAGGTACCTACCAAGGAGACCAGTCTGGTGACTCCACCTTCTTCAAAAAACTGCAACCAAGGAGCCACTTCCAGAATGCAAACCCAAGATCCATATATGGCTGGTTAAATAAAGAACATATGGACATTCAGTTTGGTAAGTTTCTCAACATATTTAAGCAATTACATATTAACATTCCTTTTGTTGAAGCTTTATTGCAGATGCCCAAGTATGCTCAGATTATAAAAGAATTACTGTCCAACAAGTACAAGTTAGAAGCGATATCCACAGTTTTACCGAGTGAGAAATGTTCTATAATCCTACAGAACAAGTTGCCAGAAAAGCTATAAGATCCATAGAGTTTCACTATACCTTGCTCTTTTGGTAGTTTGTTATATGAGAAAGCCCGATTTGGTTTAGGCTCGAGTATAAATTTGATGTCATATAAGATTTGTAAATAGCTACTCTTAGGTAAACCTCATCCCACTAGGATGAGTTTACAGTTGGCCAATAGATCGGTAAAAATTCCTAGGGGTAAGATTAAGGATGTGTTAGTCAGGGTGGATAAGTTCATGTTTCCTATTGATTTTATGATTCTAGACATGGATGAGGATGTTGAGGTCCATTGATTTTAGGTCATCTATTTTTAGCCACTGTTAGGGCTATTATAGATTTTACTGATGGTAAGCTAGTATTGCGAGTTGGTAAGGAAGAGGTTACTTTTCTTATATCAATGTTTTTATGACAGTCTCTTAGACAGAATGACCATTGCTATTTTATTAGTTCATCCCACTTCTCTCTATCTACTTGTTGGCAAGAATTTATATATAGACCCATTGGTGAGATGTCTAGTACATGGAAAAATTACAGACACAGATGATATCCAAGTATTCGAGCAAGTCGCACACATAGAAGCCACACACTTTATGGTGCACAAATAGAAATTTTAGTGACTTAATTGGAGTAATGTGAAGAGACTGAAGACTTCACTCGAGGACCTGTAGATTCTTGAATTGAAAACTTTACTGGATCACTTCGAGTATGCATTTTTGCCTACAAATAATAAATTTCTAGTAACTATTTCATCTATTTTACAAGATAAGGAAAAGGAAAAACTACTGGCAGTACTCTGAGGGCATAAGAGAGCCGTGGCATGAAAGATTTCAGACATTCGAGGAATTGACCCATCCTTTTGCACGCACAAAATTCTAATAGAGGATGAGTATAAGCCAGTGGTTCAACCTTAGTGTTGACTGAACCCAAAGATGAAAGAAGTAGCTTGCCTCGTGGTAATAAAATTACTTAATGCAGGTCTTATTTATCCTATCTCGGATATCACATAGGTTAGTCTCGTATAGGTGGTACCAAAGAACGGAGGGATGTAGTGGTAGCTAACGAGAAGAACGAACTCATTTCGACTCACACAGTCATCGGGTGGTGTGTGTACATTGACTACTGAAGAATTAATGATGCCACTCAAAAAGACTATTTTACACTACCATTTGTAGACCAAATGCTTGAGAGGTTAGTAGGTCACTCTTTTTATTATTTTTTAGATGGTCTTTCTGGATGTTTTCAGATGTCAATTGCACTGGATGACAGGAGAAGACAACATTCACGTGCATACAAACGAACATCGTTCGGACTCTATAACACATCGACCACATTTCAGCGGTGTGTGATGGCAATCTTCGACGAACTTTTCAAAGACACAATGGAGGTATTTGTGGACGAATTCTTTATACTTTGTGATTCTTTTGAGCAATGTTTACAAAACTTGGTTCGTGCTTTAAATTGTTACGAAGACACCAATCTGGTGGTAAATTGGGAGAAATGTCACTTTACAAACACTGATGGCATTGTCTTAGGACACAAAAACTCCAGTCTAAAGATAGAGGTGGATAAAACAAAGATTGAGACAATAAAAAATCTACCACCCTCGAATTCTATTAAAGCGATAGGGAGTTCCCTAGGACAACTCGGGTTTTATCTTCAGTTCATTAAAGATTTTTCATAAATAACCCGATGGATGACCTAATTACTACAAACTATGCAGTCTTTGATTTTAATGAAGCATGTTTATTTGCTTTTGAGTTACTGAAAAGTAAGTTGACTGATTCTCCAATTTTGGTCACACTTGATTGGAGTCTTCCTTTTGAGTTGATGTACAATGCCAGCAACATTGCCATGGTCACTGTTCTTGGACAGCGACATGGTAAACAATTTTAGCCTATTTATTACGCTAGCAAAACACTTAATGAAGCTCAATTCAATTACACGACTATAGAGAAGGAGCTAATTGATGTTGTATTTCCCTTTGATAAATTCCGTCCATATTTAATTCTTTCAAAATTTGTTGTTTTCACTAACCATGTTGCTTTGAGGCACTTACTAAATTAGACAAATGGAATGCTTAAGTTGATTAGGCAGATACAACAACTTTAGAAGTTTGACCATGAAATCAAAGACAAGAGTGGAGCAAAAAATATGGCGATTGATCATATGTCTTGTCTGTATGGCATTACTAATGATCCAAAGACACAGCTACTGCTCAATGATTCATTCCCTGATGAAGAACCATTCGCAATGGATGAGGTAAGTACTCAAATCCCATGGTTTGCCAACATTAAAAATTATTTGGCAGTTGATGTTCTTCCAAAAGAACTCTTTTATTAGCAGAAGAAGTAATCCTTCTCTAATATGAAGTACTACTTATGGGAAGAACCATTTTTCTTTCGTATTTGCACAAATCATGTCGTCTATATGGAACTCAATTTTAAAATCTCTTTTCCCTAATAAAATAATATAATAAAACACTCAAAATTTTAAAGTTCATTTCTGAGTAAACAATAATTTTGGTAACATATTTTTTTTTCAATACTCGAATAAATAATGTATACATGCACCTATGAATTTAACCAAGTATCATACAATGAATCGAATAACTTTTGCAAACAATAAGAAATACAATTCTCAGGAAAACCCTACACATACAACTCGTGTTTATTTTAAAAAGTACTTCTCCGACCTCGATCGTGGAAACCCACCTGAACCTGCACACATTTCAGCAAGACACGGGTGAGTATTTTAAAATACTCAGTAAGCTCTCCCTCAGTGTCACTACTATACTGAGGTGCAGGGGAGTCCTCGGCCTCCGCGGCCTATCCTCCCTCATGGCACCCTAAAGCCATCTCACAGACAATCACACAACATCCAGTCATAACCGCATTCATAAATCTCACATAAGATCAGTAACACATAGTCGAGTCATATCATTTTCTTCTAAACATAAGCCTCACAATGCCATCAATCGAAGCAATTCAACATCAAATCCCACACGTATACAATTTCACATAATACATATAACACAATCTCATTCAGGAGCACATATCATTCAATCACAAGTCATCGGTCACGATTCACAACAGTTCATAACCATACAAAATATATCACAATCCACATAATTAAATCAGCTCACATGTGCTCAATCACAAGTCAATTCACATCATAACCCT
>CANYCX011527892.1:0-31127 GCA_948193385.1 Breynia disticha f. nivosa | reverse complement strand
AAATGGTGTTATTACTTGGAGTATGATGTGCATGTATGAGTATGAGTTATGTTGAGGAGTATGAGTTAGAAATGATAAATTGGGTGTATGTGGATGTTTATGATTGTTTGATTAAATCTTGTTAAAGTGTGTTAATCATGTGTTGAGTGGATAATTGTGGTGATTTGAGTGTATAAGAAAGTTATATAGGTGATTTAAAGGTTGTTTGATATGCTAACTATGGTGGAAATGTGTATGTATGAGTTATAAATTCGAAGTTGGGCAGAATGCTTCTGTTTTGAAATAACGTATGTTATGGCAAGCATAAACATACGTTACATGACTTAAACCTACGTTATTTTAGAGTTGACATATGTTATTCAAACTTGGAAAAAGTGTTCAAGAATAATGTATGTTACTTGTACAATAAACCTACATTAATTGAGTGCAGAAGCCTAATTTTGGCCTGAATAATGTACTAAAGATTATGTAACTTAAACTAAGGTTTTAAGATGAATTACTTAACACATAAAACACTTAAAAGGTTGAAATTAACATGGAAACGGTGAGCCCTGAGGAAATTGAGGTGCGAATGCGGCTTGTGTTCCACAAGCACCCCGCATTGGCCGAAGGTTCCCCCTGCGCATTCAGTATAACAATTACAAGGACTCAATTACTGAGTATTTCACACTCACCTTTGTTTTGTAGTGTTAATGTGTGCAGAGCGATAGTAGCGAGGTGCGGTAGTTCTATTTTGGACGGAGCTAGGATGTGTGATACTCGCAGCTAGGTCGAATCCTATAGGGTTTTGGAAACTTATTACTTTTGCATTTTGTGCATCTATAAACCACATAGTATAGATCATTGGCACATGCATTGTTTTAAACCATATATCATTGCTTCCACACATTATAACATTTTGTTGTAGTTGGTTAACAATTGCCTTGGTTTAATGAAATGCATGCGTGCCTTTCTTATATGTATATTCTTTTGTGAATGCTTTTTTTTATTTCAAAAGAAAAAAAATGGTGCCAAAATCAAGGTTTAATAAAAAATGAATTTATCGAAATTGGGGTTCACAACAATCATATCGAAAATGGGAGTGACTTGTGGCCAATAACTTGGATTTACAAAAGGGAAAACAAGACCTCATGAAAATGAAGGAAAAAAAGGGTAAAAAATGAGTTACAAATGTGACCTTTTGGATGTCACTAATTCATGCTCATTTACTTGCATATGTGACTCAATTGTGGATGGACTTTTGCCAAAGGAAAGTGTCACGTTCGTGACGTTCGTTGCACCACAATTGAAGATTAATTTATGGCATTTCGTGAATCTCAAAGTTTGCATGAATTTTGGTCCAGAAGATAGCACAACGAATGTAGTTAATTGGCATTATGAATTGGGGATGGATTTTGGCATACATGATGCATTCAAGTGAGCAATTTGGAGCTGAGTTTTTGTCACAAACGTGACTATGATTGAGTCACATTTTGGAGGCTAAAAATGACACTTGTGATTCTCATCTTGGCAGCTTAAAGTGAGCAGAACCGTTGTCAAGTTCATGGATATTTAGAATAACATTTGAAGGTCATTCGTGACTCATTTAAATGACAAAAAGTTTTGGCAAATGAGAGTCATGAATGTGACTAAAGATGAACCTCGTTTGGAGGATGAAGGTAGCAATTGTGACTCTTATTTCAAGTGGGAAATTGTGTCCAAAAGGTGAGTGACAAACGTGACTCACCTTGACCACAAATGAAGTGAAGAAATTGAGAAAACGTGACACTCTAATTCAAGCACAGTTTGGCCAAAACCTTGATCACGTTTGTGACTAAGATGAGCCATATTTTTTGGCTGGTTGAAGTCATTCATTACTCACATAAAATGGCCCAAAATGACCTTGAAATGGCTGGTTTAAGTTGGGGCATTTACGACACTTCAAAGGAGCTTAAAGGTAAGACTATGAAAAGGGTTATGGTTACAGTTTTGGGGGACTTTTGGCTGGAGTTCAAAGAGAGAAAAAGAAGAGCTAAACATGGGTTTTTCTTCTTCATTTTTTCTTACATTTTGTCTCCTTTATTTGATTTTTTCTTGTTGTTAGATTTAGCCAAGTTAGGCTAGACGTTTTGTTGGGATATCTTAGATGTAAATAGAGGCTTTTGCTTGGGTTGTTTGATGGAAGACTAAGATTGTTCTTAATGTTTTTCCTTAAATGAAAGAATGAATGTCCATTTAAATTTTTCTGATGAATGGATGATTGTCTATGTAAATGCAATTAAATATTATTAGTGGCCTTATTCCAGACTTACGAAAACCTAGGTTTAAAGAGGGTTAAACCGTTGGATTGAACCAATGTAAAAAAATCACTAGTTTGACAGCTAGGATTGGATATTAATTGTTTTTAACCAACTTATTACATCTTATGAATGATTAATTGTGTTTGCATATTGACTGTTTGTTACTAGTAGTCTTAGCCCAGAGTTGCGAGAGCCTAGGGCTAAGAAGACTAATTTAAATAGAATTAGAATTCAGTGGTACAGAAATATACTTGTTGAGCCTAATGTGTTCGATGAAATGCCTAGGTTATTATTGTCTTGCTTAGTTTAGTGTATCACGAGAGTAGAACAATTGGTAGGTTTAAGGGCACAATTTTGAGCATCCCAAAAGGGGCTCTTATATGGAACTCAATTTTAAATCCATTTTCCCTGATAAACAATATAAGAAAAGAAATCATATAGAAAACATGTCTTAGAAACGAGGAGAGATAAAATATATACACGCTATTTACACTAAACCTCGGCCCAAACTGTTTCATTTTCAAAATCAAACACAAGCGGAAGCAAATAAGTTTGAAAAACATTCAAACTCAAATTTGCGTCTATATACATATATGTACAACATATGTACAAAGCAAAAATAAAAAATGAACTTTGGAAACGGACCTCTGACGTATAGCTTTTGTTCTCTAATCACCTTTGTCATTGTCCAACAATAGCAGCTACCTACGATCTGCACATCATTTAAACAAACACATAGGGGTGAGTATTTAACATACTCAGTATGTAATCTTTGGTTCATTTAGGCAAAATGATGTGCAGGGGGAAAGTGTAAATCAGTATGAGGACGTGCCTATCTTCTTTCTCCATATGGCATTAGATTATTCCACTAAAAACATATCCATTCAATTCACATAGAATTTCTAATCACACAGGTTAATTACATCTATATTAGCACATGACATCATAATCCAATATTGATATGTAAAGCATAAAGCATGTAGCATAAACCTATATAAATGCAAATGTATACAATGTAAATGCTAATGGAAATCCACACAGGATGACCCCAAGTTTTTATCCACCATATCACACAGCAGAGGAGTGGCACACAGCCTGAGCACACAGCTTTGAGCATATAGCTCGTAAATACGAACAACACACAGCATGTCCAGGACAACACACAGAAAGTCCTTATCCACACTGGAAATCCAACCAAGAATCTTGTCATTCAAATGCTTATGCAACACGTGAATGTATGAATGACTATTGTATCATTACAGAGCATAAAGCACAACTCACACAGAGCATACAAGATACCACACAGGCATAAACGATCAACAATATGTCAATCATATACCAATGTAAAGCAATTACATGCTTTCCAAGAATCAACTAGGAATCAACCATATGTCAACTAAGGCATATATGTCAACCATATGTCAACTAAGACATATAGTAAAAAACATAACATTATCATTCATATCCAACATGAATCAATAAGGCAATATTGAAATCAAGGATTCACATGCTTATCATTATCTACAAGGAAGAATTCCAATTCAATCCTTATAGGATTCTTTCATTTTGGATTAAAATTATAAGGTCATGTTCAAGCTACTAGAATATACAAAATCAACTCTAAATCAACCAATTCATCTTATTCTCAACTTGATTCATCTAATTCTAGCAATCCTCAATTCACAACAATCTTCTAACATTCTAAGCCAATTATATATACATATATAAGCTTAGAAAACTTACAGGTTTTTTATTATCTTACGATATTTTTACTCAGAACTATGATTGTTTCAAGCAATTTAATTCATTCTCATGATAAATTCTCTATTTCATCACCTTCTCTCACTCTTCTGTCATCTTTCTCTCACTATCTCTTCCCTGGAACTTTGTAAATGTCTCTTGAATGTTCTTACCATTCAATCGATGAAACTTATATATTTTTTCCCAAGTTCAGTAGAGTACGTGTGGTAGACAGTGGACTAAGCATGGTTGTGGCTAGAACGCTTACTTCACTGCCACAACGTGTTCTTTGTTGATTTTCAAAATTCTCTCTATCTCTTGGTTATTTCATATAAACCCTTATATCAACATTCAATCAACCTTCATATACCTAGGTTTAATCATTTGTTTTTCATCATTTCAATAAGAAAAATCTTATTTTCATTCCTCGTTTCCATAAAATAAATTCTCAACAAATTCTAGGCTATTACAATTCTCCCCCACTTATAGAATTTCGTCCCCCTAAATTTAAAATGAAGTCATCATTCGAATCAAATGATCATAACTTCAAAATTTGAATCATATCAACATAGCCTAACATCCAATACCAAAATCCAGAATCAAAACATACCTCAATGCTCTGATGTAGTGTTTGAAATAGATATTGATATTGTCCTTTCATATCCGACTCAACCTCCCAAGTAGCTTCTTTTGGTGAATGAAAACTCTATTTCACCAAAACCATCAGAATCTTGCAATTCCGTAACCATCTTACCTGTCGATCTAAAAAAACTCAGTCGGCTCCTCCTCATACGTTAACTCTTATTATATGTCTAACTTTGGAGCACTCAACACATGACGAGGATCAGATCTATACCGTCTCAACATCAAAATATGAAATACATCATGTAATCAGGACAACTCTGCTGGTAACCTCAATTTATACGCCAGTAGTCCTACTCTCTCAATCATCTCGGTCGGTCTGATATACCCAGGACTCAACTTTCCACGTTTCCCAAATCAAATATGGTGAAACTAGCAAGAAAAAATGATCTCCGATTGACTCTATCTCTTGATGATGTCGATCGTAGTAGCTCTTTTAACGATCCTGAGCTACTTGCATGCATCCTTTTACAACATTAATCTTCTTAAGAGTTTGCTAAACCAATTATGGTCCTTCAATTTGTCGCAAACCCTCAACATCCTAGTACACTGGACATCTGCACTGTCTCTTGTATAATGCCTCATATGGTGCCATTCTGATACTAGAATGATAACTATTATTGTATGCAAACTCAAATAAAGGTAAATTATCATCCCAATTACCTCTAAACTCCAAAACATAGCTCATAACATGTCTTCTACTGTCTGAATCGTCCTTTCAGACTGACCATCTCTGTTTAGGGATGTAACCTCTGCCAGAATCATGATGTAAACCTAGGATAACAATCAGACATAATAGAAGTAGGAACACCATGTAACTTGACAATCTCAGTAATATACAATTCAGTTAACCTATCCAACATTTCATCCTGTCAGATAGCTAAGAAATGAGATTATTTTTTTTGTAGATCAATAATAACCCAGATAGCATCATGACTTCAAAACGTCTTCGGTAAGGCTATAATGAAATCCATCGTGATCTTTTCCCATTTCCACTCTGAAATCTCAAGTGGTCTTCATTTCCCAGCTAGTGCTTGATGTTCTGCCTTAATCTACTGACACGGTAGACATATTGTAATAAACTCAGTTATATCGCTCTTCATATATACCCACTAGTGCAACTCTCACATATTTCGGTACATCTTAGTACTGCTAGGATGAACTGACAAAGGTGAAACATGTGCCTTAATCATTAACTCATTCTTCACCTCTGGAATATCATGAACACACATTATATCTCAATAATACAATACACCATTATCATCAAGTCGGTGTAAAGTAGATACTTTCCTCACTCAACTTTCTTCTTGATTTGAATCAAATATTCATCTTCATTCTTAGGCGATGTTATAAAATCTCCATTTGAGGTCGAACTCTAATGTTGGATAAAAACTGATCATCGACCAAATCCAACTGCACTCGTAACTCTCGCAAAGTAAATAGAGACTCCGTTCTATATGTAACTGAATCGTCATCCCCTTTTTCCTTTCTACTCAAAGGATTGGCAACTACATTTGCCTTCCCAGATGATACTCAGTAGTGCAGTTGTAATCTTTGAACAACTCAATCCACCGCCTCTGTCAAAGGTTCAGCTCTCTCTGTGTGGTAATACACTGGAGACTCTTATGATAAGTCAATATCTAAAAGTCCCCGTATAAATAATGATGTCAAACCTTCAGAGCATGTATGATCACAACTAACTCCAAATCGTGTGTCGGGTAGTTAGCCTCGTGCAGTCTCAACTGTTGTGAAGTATATGCAATAACTCTGCCATACTGCATGAATACTCCACCTAACACAGATCTAGATGCATCTATATACACAACAAATCACCTTCCTAAGAAGGTAACATCAGAATTGGATATTCAACAAACCTCTTCTTTAACTCGTGAAAACTTTCCACACTTGTCATTCTGGACAAACAGAGTATTTTTTTCTTAATAAAGATGTCATAGGTCTAGCTATCCTCGAGAAATCCTCAATAAATCTCTGATAATAACCTATGAAATCCAGAAAACTTTGTACCTCATATACGTTCTTAAGAGCTTCCCACTCCTACACTGCTTTTATCTTGCTAGGATTAGGTTTCACTCCCTCTGCTGAGATCACATGCCATAGAAAGATAAACTCTGACATCCAGAACTTGCACTTGCTAAACTTAGCATACAACTCTTTTTCTTTCAGCAACTAGAGTACAATTAGTAAATGCCTCCTATGCTCGTCTCTATCTATCAAATACACCAGAACATCATCAATAAACATAACCACAAAATGATCTAAATAAGGCTAGAATACCTTATTCATCAGTTCCATAAACACAGCTAGTGCATTCATCAACCCGAATGGCATCACCGTGAACTCAAAATGCCTGTATCGAGTCTTGAATGTTGTCCTCTAAATAGAACTATCCTCAACTCTCAGTTGCCAATACCCTGACCTCAAGTCAATTTTAGAGAACAATGCAGCTTTCCACTGCTTACCTATGAAGTCATCTATCTGGGACAATGGATACTTGTTTTTCATAGTCAACTTGTTCAACTGATGATAGTCGATACACAATCACATACTACCGTCTTTCTTTTGCACAAACAACACTGGTGCTCCCAAGGTGATATGCTAGGTCATATAAAACCTTTTTCTAATAACTCCTCTAACTGTCTTTACACCTCCTACAACTCAACAGTTGACATCCTATAAAGCACAATAGATGCTGGAGCTGCTCTCGGAACAGTCTCAATCCTAAAATCAGCCTCTCATTGTGGTGGCAATCCTGGTAACTCGTCAAGAAATACCTCAGAATACTCATGTACTATATCCACATCTCACACCACTAACTTAGGTTGATTCAGGTCGTCTACTGAAGCTAAATAAGCATCACACCCCTCCTGAATCAACCTCTTAGCTAGATCTTCCGAAATAAAAAATGAAGGAATAACCATCCTCTCACCTACTAATAACACTCGTCTCTTCCTGTCTCAACCTCAATGAAAACTTCCTTCGAATAACAGGCAACCATAGCCTGATTTTTGGATAACCAATCCAATCTTAGGATAATCCCAAACTCTGCCATCCTCAAAACAATCAAATCAGTAAAAGAAGTTGACTCGCCAAATCTGAGCTCACAATGTCGTAAAATTTGTCTGACCAACACCGTACCACCATCAGGCATCAATACAGAAACAGTACAACTGAGACGCTCTATACTACCACCAATATGGTCTACCACTGACTCACTCAAAAAAGAATATGTCAAAATTGGATCAATTAAAACCAAGGTAGTATATGAAAAGATAGAAATAGTACCAGTAATCATATCTGGATCGTCTTTAGCCTCATCTCTAGTCATAGCATAAAGTCTGGCCTATGTTGTTGACCCTGATGGTGTTGCTGCTCTAGTAAATCCACCTCCTCTACTTGGCTCAACTACTCTACCTCTAGAGACTGCTCTTCCCCTAGAAGTAGATCCACTCCTTTACCTCTACTAGTACTGGTCGATGTTGTAGTCTTGGCCTCACAAAAACTACTCTGTCTAGAGACACATCCTCCCTGAGGCTTATGTCTCTGTGGACAGTCTTGGCTAAAATGTCTAAGTTGACGATAAGTATAACATTGGGAATTGGTATCTCTGTCAGTATGGGAACTTGTACCTCGACCTTGAGGAATAGGACGCCTGGTGAAATCACTCCTCCCATCTCCATCTCCTCGCTCAAATTGTCTACTTTGACTACCACCTGACCCTCTAGGTGGTTTAGAATCTATCTTCTTCTTTTTCTTGCTTGTTGTACTAGAACTACCTGAAATCCTCTATCTCTTCCCTTTAATTTTATCTCCCTCAACAGCTAACTCCTATGTCCTGATAGCAGTCTCAAGCAACATCTCATATGTAGGAGGTTTCATCGCAATCCTATCACGATAGCATACCTCAACCCCCACTCAAATTTGTCTATCCTGTTTCGATCTGTATGAACGTCCTCTAGAGCATAGTAAGATACTTGATAAACTCTGCCTTGTACTCAACAACTGTCATCTCTTTCTATTTCAACTCTAGAAACTCTATCTTCTTTTTGTTTGATAATGTGGACGAGTATATTTATCAGTAAATCTCCTTAGAAAATCATCCCAAGTCAACACTAGAGGATCTTTCTTACTATCTGGAATCGATTCCCAACAATTCCAGGCTTTTTCTCGAGAAGAGAAGTAATAGACCTTAATTTCTACTCTGGCGTACGTTTCATACGCGTCAAAATCCTCTCAGTATGTCTGAGCCAATCATCAGCCTCTTTTGGATCAATAGTACCCTCAAACATCTTAGCCCTCTATTTTCTCACTTTTGCAAAGTTTTTATCGATGTTCAGGTTTTAATGACTCCCTGAACCTCTACTTTGATCTCTCATCATCTTTTACATCATCTCCCAGAACAGAGCATATGTAGTATCATATAGAGATATAGGCATCGTTGGCTGTGCAGGCGACTTTGGAGGTAATGGGGCTGACCCCTGTCCCTCAACTGAATCTCTGGACTCTCCTGTGTGATCAGGCGATACGTTATCTATAGGCTCCATCTGTTATAAAAATCACAAGTTCAGAAAGCATTTTAGATTTTCAAATCACATCAAAATTAAAAATCATAGGCATATTCCGTAGAGAATTTAATCCCTGTTTTGATACCACTACATGTGGAACTCAATTTTAAATTCATTTTTCCCTGAAAAACATATAAGAAAATAAATGATATAGAAAATATGTCTTATAAATGAGGAGAGATAAAATATATACACGCTATTTACACAAAACCTCAGCTAAAACTATTTCATTTTCAAAAAATCAAACACAAGCGGAAGTAAAATAGTTTGAAAAACATCCTCAAATATGTTAGGATTGATATATAGGGAAAATATGTCAAAATGGAATCAAATCAGGTCGAAACAGGTTGAGAAATTGAATAATGTAGCAAACAGCCCAGATTAATGTACGTTAATCCAGGGATAACGTACGTTATTCACCCTGAACATTGAGAAAATAGATTTATAGACTAACCCACGTTAATTTAATATTAACGTACATTAACAGACTGTAGGACAGTTTTTAAAAATGACCGAAAACACTTCATTTTAACTCAAAATCATCTCTAAACACTCCCAAAAGTTCCCTGAACCTCCAGATACTTACCTAAGGTCATCTAAACACGAAATCATCCAACCAACACCAGAATTACTGCTGATTTTCCACAAAATCATGCTCTAAAGGTGAGATTTTCTATTTTAAGTTTTTAAAGATGATTTACTGAGTTTGAGCTGAAATTGATGTGAAAAAGAGATGTGTTTTGTATGGTTTTGATGGGGTTTAGCTGTAGATCATTAATATATCAATCAGAAACCACAAAACACAAGATTTGAGCATGATCACAGAATTTGAATTTTTGGAAAAACTTGGGAATTCCTGATTTTTGGAAAGATAGATGGTTGTAACAAGTTTGGTTGATCATTAGTAACTGATTGGATGATAGAAAACAACAATTGGTTTCCTTAAGAAGAATTGGATATGGAGGAAGTTTACTTAAATGTTGATTTTTGGTTGATAATTGGATTTTGATGATTTTAAAGATAGAATCAATGATAAATTAGTTAAGCAACACCATATTTGTATTGAATTTCGTACAGGAGGATCTGTACGACGAGTGGAGTGGTTTGAGGAGTAGTGTTTTTGTCGAGTTTTGCACGTATTTAGAGGTAAGTGTTCTTACGCTTACTAAACTGGTTCGTAATTTATTTGGAATTATGTTGATTAAGCAAAGTAAAGATAGTTCGCTTATAATGCTATGTTGAGTTGTTAGGTTCTTAGTTGAACCATAATGAATGTGCTAGTTTGATCGAAATGGTTCGTTATACCTGTGTGGTATGTTTGATTTGAGATTCTACCTTTGTGGAGTTTGATTGTTGTAAGAGTTTGATATGTTATCTTTTTTTACCTGTATGGTATTGTTTGATTTTCCCTGTGTGAGCTGAGATGAATGTTGTGCTGTGTGCTCTACTGTGTGTTATGCTATATGTTGAGCTGTGTGCGGAATAAATGTCATTCAAATGATGTGTGCATAATGAATGATATTTATATTGGTTACATTCATATATTTGCATATCTGTGTGACACAAGCCTGTGTGGTAAGAAATATGATTCCTCTGTGGATAAAGGATTACTGTGTGTTATGCTGGACTGCTGTGTGCTAAGGTCTGTATTTATGAGCTTTGCTCAGAGTTGTGTGCTCAGGCTATATGTCATACCTCTGCTATGTGCGATAGAGGAAAATTCCACTGCTGTGTGCAATGGTGGACAAAACCCGGGGCATTCTGTGTGAATTACATTACCATTTCATTTCATACATTACATTCATATATGTATGATTGAGATTTGATATGATTGAACCGTGTGGTTTGTATTTACTGTGTGCGATATTAATTGAGAGTTGTTGTGATCTGTGTGATCTTATTGAGGCTGTGTGCTAGACTATTTTAATGTTGTGTGCTGAATTGAGTTATAAACCTGTGTGGTTGATACGCTGTGTGCTATTCGATATCTGTGTTAAACTATGTGTCTGACATTCAGGGATACCTAAGGACAAGATATATAGGCACGTCCTCGTGCTGATTTATGCTTTCCCCTGCACATCATTTAAGTCTAAAATCTAAGAATACTTACTGAGTATTGTTTATACTCACCCTATTATTGTTTTAAATGATTGTGCAGATCGTAGGTAGTTGCTATCACTGGACCATAGAGCTGATCAGTGCTTCCAGAGCTTACGTCAGAGGTCGAGCTCCAGTTTTCATTTTTGATATTTTGGATTTGTACAGATGTCGTACATTTGTATATATACATAGAATTTTACTTTGAAATGTTTTTCAAACTCATTATGTTTCCTCTGTAAAACCTTTTATATTACGAATGATTTGGGTCATGATTTAAAAAATAGCGTATATATATCTTTTATTTTCTCTCTCTCCTCTGTTTTTAGATTTGATTTCATATCATATCTTTAAATTATAATGTTTAACAGGAAAATCAGAATTTAAAAATGAGGTTCACAATATACATATAAACATATGTACAAAGAAAATAAAAAATGACTGGAGCTAGACCTTTGACGTATAGCTCTGGTACTCTAGTCACCTCTATCACTGTCCAGTAATAGCAGTTACTTACGATTTGCACATGATTTAAACAAACACATAGGGGTGAGTATTTAACATAATCAGTATGTAATCTTAGCTTCATTTAGGCAAAATGATGTGCAAGGGAAAATTGTTAATCAGAATGAGAACGTGCCTATCTTCTTTCTCCCTATGGCATCAGATTATGCCAGTAAAAACATATCCATTCAATTCACATAGAAATTCTAACCACACAAGTTAATTACATCTATATTAGCACACAACATCAAATTCAATATTGAAATGTAAAGCACAAAGCATCTAGTATAAAGGTATCTACATATAAATTCTACCACATACACAAAGCAATTTGTTCACACAGAACATTAATATAGCACACAACAACATTAAGATCACACATATCAATATCCACATAGGATAGCACACAAAAATTATGAACCACACAGGTTCTATATCACACAGATAACTATAATCCACATAGAAGCTCATTTATTTAAGCACACAGCAATCCAGATCATACAGATCTCATAACATTATATAAATGAAAATGTATGCAATGTCAATGCTGATGCAAATTCACATAGGATGACCTAAGGTTTTTGTCAACCATAGAACACTACAGTTCAATTCCTCTATTGCACACAATAGAGGAGTTACACACAGCCTGACCAAACAGCTCTAAACATATAGCTCGTAAATACGGACAGCACACAGCACGTCCAGGGCAGCACACAACAAATCCTTATCCACAAGGAAATCCACACAGGAATCATGTCACACAAATGCTTATGCAACCGTGCATGTATGAATGATATTTGTATCATTACATAGCACAAAACACAAGTCACACAGAGCATATAGGATAACACACAGGTATAAACTATTAACAACATGTCAACCATATGTCAATCATATATCAATTTAAGTAAATACATGTTTTTCAAGAATCAACTAGGAATCAACCATATGTTAACTAAGGCATATATGTCAACCATATGTCAACTAAGACATATAGTCAAAAACATAGCATTTATCTTTCATATCCAATATGAATCAAAAACGCAATATTGAAATCAAGAATTCACATGCTTATTTCCATTATCAACAAGGAAGAATTCCAATTCAAGCCCTAAGTATTCTTTCATTTTAAATTATTGATTTCAATATTGATTTAGAATATATAAAATTAATTCTAAATCAACCAATTCATCTTATTCTCAACTTGATTCATTTAATTCTTACAATCCTCAATTTACAGCAATCGTCCAACATTCTAAGCCAATTATATATACATATATACACTTATAAAACCTACTGGTTTTCGATTATCTTACGAGATTTACGACTCAAAACTGTGATTGATTCAAGCAATTTAATTCGTTCCCGTGTCAAAATTTCTATATCATTACCTTCTCTCACTCTTCTCTCATCTTCCTCTGATTATCTCTTCTCTATACCTTTGTATATGTTTCTTGAATGTTCTTACCATTCAATTGATGAAACTTATATATTTTTTCCCCAAATTCAGTACAGTATGCATGGTGGAAAGTGGACTACGCGTGGTTGTGGCCAGAAAGCGTACTTCACTGCCACATGTTCTTTGCTAATTTTCAAAATTCTCCTTTTTTATTGGTTATTTCATATAACCCTTATATCAATCGTTAATCAACCTTGATATACCTATGTTTAATCATTTATTTTTTGTCATTTCAATAAGAAAAACCTTATTTTCATTCTTCATTTCCGTAATATAAATTCTCAACAAATTCCAGGGTGTTACATCTTAAATGATGATAGCGCTAGAACACCATCATTGACCTCAGTCATATTAAATAACCAAGCTTAACCACTATTGAAAACTAAGATAGGACAATGCCTTCTTATATTGTTAATTTCCATTTTCCTATTACTTGCATTTAGATTCAAGTCAATTAATTCAAAACACAACCTTCACTTATGTTGATTGCTTTCTTTTGTGTTTTTACGTACCGAATTAATTTAGATACTCTCTTTCCTCAAGAGATTCGATCTCGAAAGGCATACTTCAGTGGTCAAACTACACTAGCCTAGTACGCTTGCTAGATACTGTCAGTTTTTGGCACCATTTTTGGGGAACGGTGTATGTATTTTGATTTAGTGTTTGTTTGTTACTAAATATTTTTATTGTTGTTAGTTTTATCTTTTTGTAGGTTTAGCTTTTGTTTATGCTCTTTTGAGGTGACAATCATACAGAAGAACTCGTTGATTTTCATTAGGAAATTAAAAGGGTAATCTCTGGACAAAGAGTGAGGAATCAGAGAATGGAACCACAACGGGTTATGATGAGGGGATCCGTACGCCGCGGGGGTAGAGTCCACAATTTGATTGGCGCGCATCCAATGTTGTTGCAAAGAAATGGAAATGGTAATGGGAATGGTCATGGTATAAATAATGGGGTGGATGGGAGACAATCTCCATCGCCTCAAGGAGGATAGGAAATCCCTTAGAGGTAATTTACGTGATATTCAGGGGTACTTCATATCTCCATCTTTCATAGTGTTAAGCCTAATAGCTAGGAATTTCGAGTTGAAGGGGGTTCACTTCGTTATCCTCCCTTCCTCCCATGGATTAGCATCGGAGGATGCGTTATCTTTCTTCTGGGAGTTCTACACCACTCTCAAAAACTTCCCACTTCATGGGTTGATCGAGGATGATTTGAGGATGAGGTGTTTCCCTTACACCTTAAAAGATAAGGCAAAAGTTTGCTTAATCAACTTACTAGAAGGCTCTCTAGGGAGATGGGATAAGGGGTACAATTTATGGTAAAGTACTATTCACCTTAGAAGACCATGGGAGCGGTTCAAAATGTTCCTCATGCAGTGTCCCCATCATCAATTTTCTTTAGCCCTTCTCACTCAATTTTTCTATGAGGGGTTGTCCTTGGCTAACCAATTATGTGTGGATACTACGTCAGGAGGCTATTTGGGAGATAAGACGGGAGAGATGGCTTGGGATATTTTTGAAACGGTGGCTAAAAATTTGCAGAACAAGGCAGTTAGAGGTAGAAAGAGCCATCAAGTGATTGAGATTTCCTATTATAGTCCATATTTGAACTCAAAGATAAATGAGCGTACTTATTGTGTGAAGACTATAATGAGAGGGAAAGTCGCAAGAGTTAAGGCCCAATGTGGAATATACAGGGGTGTAGATCATTTTGATGATGATTGTATGTATGGGGAAGCACTGAGGTGTAGAGAGGGTAACTGAAGGAAAATAAAAGAAGAAAATTTTATGGGTAGAAGATTCAATAAACTGTAAAAAGCAAATGACCCATAATCCAATTCATACAACCCAGGGTGGAGGAACCACCTAAACTTTGGATGGAGGAACAATTCTAACTACCAAGCTCCACAGTAACCTCACCCATACCCACCTTCCAAACCAAACACGTATTCTACCCTATAATTTCTACTAAGAGATCCACCCAATTTCTTGAAACCTCCATTTCAAAAGCCCACATATCCTTTAGCACCATCTCAAAACCCAACCAATCAAACATCATTAACTACTTCTTAAGACGCCAAACCTAATATGAAGGAGATGTCTATAAAAGTGATGGAAAAATTGGAACAATTTGTGGAGTCTCAGTTTGAGACAAACAAGAGCATGCACCAATTCATGGACACTCAATTAGCTACCAATTTCCAAGAGGAAAATTTTATGCAAACTCAAGATTCAATCAACAAGTCCACTCTTGCAACCTTACAAGGTTTGGAACGTCAAGTAGGGCAACTAGCCGAGCAGGTGTTAGAAGAGAAAAGGGCAAGTTACCTAGCTCGTCAACACAGAACCCAAGGGGTAATCCTTGTGCAATTACATCTGAAGCAAGAAAGAACTACAAGAGAGGGTGGAGGAGAAGAAAACTGATGTTTTGGATCAACAATCTAATGGAAGTGGAAATGCAAATAAGGGACAACCAGAGAAGGATAGTGGAGAATCGACCAAAGAATAATAGAGAGTAGATAAGGAGAAGAAGAAATTAGAAAGGGGAGGCAATAGCAATGTGCACATGCCTCCACCACTATTTCCACAAGCTCTCAAGGTTACTCCTAAGGCTAAAGAATTCATTCGATATCTGAATATGATTAAGAACGTGTAAGTCAATATCCTATTTTTGGAGGCTATGTTCAATATGCTAAGATATGCCAAATTTCTTAAGGAAATAGTCTCTAGTAAAAAAAGCTACAGTAGTATGCCACAGTACTATTGATAGAAGAATGTAGTGCAGTCATTTAGAGGAAACTACTCCAAAAGCTTAAAGACCTAGGCAGTTCCACTCCAAATAACTATTGGCTCATTGGGAATTGAGAGGGAACTATGTGACTTAGGGGCTTCAATTAATCTCATGCCCATATCCCTCTATAGGAAATTCAGCATAAGAGAACTCAAACCGTGCACCAATTCTCTCTAACTAGTTAATCGCTTAATCAAGTACCCTAAAGGAAAGGTTGAAGACATTTTAGTTAACGTGGGAAAATTCTATATTCCAATAGATTTTCTGGTGTTAGACATGTGAGGTGAATGTGACACTCCAATCATTTTTGGGGAGTCCATTTCTTGGCACAAGAAAGGAAATGATCGATGTTCAGCAAGGAAAACTCACTCTGAAAGTGGCAGGACTTCAATATTTATCAGGCTCTTTATTGCCCATATATTAAGGATGATGAATGTTTTAGAATATACATATTGATAGATTAGTGAGAGATACCTCCTAGATGTAGATAAGGGATCCTTTGGAAACATTCATCACATCTAGTATGGTCAAAAGTGAGGTAAACGATGATTTACTGCGGGAGATTATGGAGCTCAACGGGGAAACGCTTTCAAAATCACCTCAACTCAAGGATTTGGCATCTGAAGCATAGTGGATTTTCTTCCCAATCAAGCAACTCCAAGGATAAATTGAAAAAACTTCCATTCGATTTGAGGTATGCTTACCTAGGCGACTCATATACATTCCCTGTTATTATGGCCTCTTGTTTGAGTGATGTATAGGAAGAGAAATTATTGCGGGTGCTACGAGAGCACAGGGAGGCTATTACATGTAGTATTGCAGATATCTAGGGAATAAACCCCTTTATTTGCATGCACCAGATTCTTATAGAAGACAATCACAAACCTTCAATTGAACACCAGAGATGTCTCAACCTAAATATGAAAAAAGTGGTAATGACTGAGGTCATTAAGCTCTTTGATGCAGGTATAATATATCCTAACTCTGCTAGTGAGTGGGTGAGTCCAGTTCAAGTTGTACAGAAGTAAGGGGATATAACTGTAGTTAAAAATGCCAAGAATGAGTAAATTTTTACTAGAATAGTCAATACTTAGAAAGTTTGCATAAATTCTAGGAAACTCAATAGTGCCATTAGAAAAGATCACTTCCCTTTATCATTTGTTAATCAAATGCTAGAGCGATTGGTCGGTCATGAAAATTATTGTTTTCTCGATGGTTATTCAGGGTATAACCAGATAGTTATTGCCCAGGACCAAGAGAAAACAGAACAACTTTTACATGTCCATACAGTACCTTTGCTTACCGACGTATTCCATTTGGGTTGTGTAATGCATCCGCTACCTTCCAAAGGTGTATGATGGCAATATTTTTGGATATGATTGAGGATATAATTAAAATATTCATGGAAAACTTTTCAATCTTTGGAAACACTTTCGATGCATGGCTCTTGAATTTATCTCGTGTCCTTAAAAGGTGTAAGGATACAAATCTTATGCTAAATTGGAAGAAATTCCATTTTATGGTAAAGGAAGGGATTGTTTTAGGGCACCGAATTTCTGTTGATGGAATCGAAGTGGATAGAGCTAAGGTATCTGTAATTGACCAATTACCAACACCTATCTCTATCAATGGAATCCACAACGTCTTAGGTCAAGTTGACTTTTATCGATGATTCATTCAAGGCTTTTCATCCATCACGAAACCACTTTGTGCGTTGATTATAAAAGACGCACCATTTAACTTTGATTTTTAGTGTCTTGCATCTTTTAATAGGTTGAAGAGAGCTTTGAGTTCTGCACTAATTCTCTCACCACCTAACTGGAAGATTCTATTCAAAATCATGTGTGATGCCAGCGACTTTGCTTTTAGAGTAGCTTTAGGCCAAAGAAAGGAGGGAAGACCACATGTGATACATTATGCCACCAAACTCCTAAATTTTGCACAAGTGAATTATGTTACAATAGAAAAGGAACAATTGGCAGTTGTGCATGCAGTGAACAAATTTAGGCAGTACTTGGTGGGTTCGAAAGTCGTTGTGTTCACCGATCACTTAGCAATAAAGTACTTGATGACTAAGAAAGAGGCAAAACCACGATTTATTTGATGGATCATTCTACTGTAGGATTTAGATTTAGAGATCAAAGATACGAAAGGATGTGAGAATCTGGAAGCAGATCATTTGTCACGCTTAGAGGGACCAAGAGAAAGAGAACGACCAATTTTAGATAGTTTTCCTTATGAGAGCATTATGACAGTTGGGAAAATAAAAATGGAATTTCCCTGGTATACGAACATAGCCAATTACTTGTGTACCAGAAGAATACAAGAGGAGTTAGGCTTTCATAAGTGACTGTAGTTTTTGGTAGAAGTCAAACATTACCTGTGGGATAATCTATTTCTCTTTAACAACTTTGGTGACGGGATTATGCGACAATGTGTGCCAGAGGAAGAGGTAGCGTCAATATTGAAGCACTGTCATGCTTTGCTATGTGGAGGACATCACGGTCCGGATTGCACAATTGTAAAGGTCCTCTAGAGTGGTTTTTTCTAGCCTACGATCTTCAAGTATACAATAGATTTTGTGAGAACTTGTGAGGACTAGAGCAATTGGGAAGAGACAAGAAATGTCTCAATCTGGGATTTTGGAAGTGGAGCTATTTGCTCTATGGGGATTGGATTTCATGGGACTTATTCCAAAGTCTTTTGAAAATGAGTATATCTTGGTAGCGGTAGAGTATATCTCCAACTGGGTCGAAGCAATTGCGCTATCTGACAGTATGGTTAAATCGGTGGTGAAGTTTGTCAAGAAATACATCTTTTTTGAAGTTTGGAGTGCCCCGAGCCATCAGTAGTGATAACAGAGTTCATTTTAACAATCACCAATTTCGGGCACTTTTGGGAAAATATGGTTGCCACCACAGACTAGTCACACCTATCATTCACAAACAAGTGGACAAGTTAAGATATTGATTAGAGAGCTGAAGCAAATTTTGGAAAATACAATGAATGCCACACGAAACGATTAGGAATCAAGCTTGATGATGCTTTATAGGCGTATAGGATAACATTTAAGACTCCAATTGGCATGTCTCCATTTCGACTTGTCCATGGGAAGCTGTGTCACTTGTAGAGTTGGACACAAAGCATTTTGGGAAATTGAGGCACTCAAATTCGATTAACATTAAGCTGGCAAGAAACACATATTATAACTAAATGAGTTGGATGGGATTCAGAGGGACTGCTATGAGAATGCCTAGATTTACAATGAAAAAAGTGAGGCGTGGCATGACAAAGATTCAATAGAGGACATTCCATGTCAGGGAAAAAGTACTATTCTTCAATTCTCGATACAAGTTATTCCTAGGAAAGCTCAAATCCCGTGGTCAAGGCCTTACCAGGTGGTCAAGGTAAATAATACACATGGTTCTGTTGAGATCTAAGCACCAGATCAGCAATGATTTCTTATGAATAGACAATGCCTCAAGAATTATTACATTGGAGATACTATTTCGGGTACCCACATACTACAGTTGTGCTCATGACTTATGTAGCTTTTATTTTGGTTGGAACTATTCATGTACAAAAATACGTTAAACTAGGAGGTAACCCGTAGATAGTCTGCTGTGTGGTTTGTAACAATTCACACACTTAAAAGAATTTGTAAATGTTCATATTACATTCAATTATTCTTTTATTTATATGAGTGTCTTGTATATCATTCGTGTAGATAGTCATTACATTTTCTTGACATATTTTGTTTATTTTAATTTTTGGTAATCTTTTTACTTTGCAAGGAAGTTTCGAGAACATTGCTTTGAGGCAATGGGAGGTAACTAGGTTGATACAAATCATTTTGTATTATTGTGTTTAGGTGTTCTTGCAGTGAACATAACTTATGTATCTTTTATTTTGGTTGGAACTTTTAATCACAAAATGTGGCTCAAGGAAAGTCACATTCGTGATTTAGCTTCTACCAAGATTTGGTTTGAATGGTATGATCATATTCGTTGGAGCGGTTCTGTCCATATTTTGCTACATTTCACATATGTCACGAATGACATCTTAACATGTCAAATCGTGAGCCACTTATGCCACGAATGTGCCCAACGTTCTGTCAAGTTTTTGCCTTCAATCTTTGAGTCACGTTCAGCACATTTCATGCCAAATCAAGACATCCAATAATCACGTTCGTGATCTTGATTCTACCAAAATTGTGCAACTTTCTACTTGAATCACGAATGGCATGTTTTGTTCATAAACGTGACTCTTAATGGTCACGTTCGTGATTATGCCAGTGCCAACTTGGAGCATCACGAATGGCATGTTTTGTTCACAAATGTGACTCTTAGTGGTCACATTCATGATTATGCCACTACCAACTTTGAGCATCACAAATGACATATTTCCTTCACAAATGTGACTCTTACATAGTTACATTTGTGATGATGATTCTAGCCAACTTTGCACAATTTTGCATGAGTCATGAATGATCTTATCAAACATGGCTCCAATTAGTTACAACGTGACTATGCTACTGCCCAAAACTTTGGCTATTATAAATGATACATTGCTTCTTTTAAAACATGACTCAAACTAGCCATAATTGGTTATGTTCGTGACTTCTTAAAGTCATGTTCTTGACAAGTTATAATAATTCTCAAATTGTACGCAAGAAAAGAGAGTCACGACCAATAATTGATGGTCACGAATGTGGCCAAAATGAGTGACAAATGGGACTCATTCAATCACGTTCGTGGACTACTTATATTGTTGAGATTTTGGCAAAAAAAATGAATCATGTTTTCACTTCAGAGGTAGGCACTAAAGACACTTAAAATTCACATGCTTTAGTCCAACTTTGGAAAAGACAATTCTATTGTTTTCTTAAAAGCAAACTTGCTTTTCTTAAAGTTATGACACATTGTGAGAGTTTCCAAATACAATTTTTTGGCTTTACAAATTGAACAAGCAAACATTAAGTGTATGCAAAAAGCTGGTGGCACTTGCTCAACATACTCCTTTTCTTTTACTCTCTAAAGTTCCTCCATTGCTTCCATTCACAATACAAACCATTCCCCTCATTTGCTCTATTTTTCTTCATCTCTTCTACTAACAATCTTCACTATAACTCTACTATTTCTTGCCTAAAGTTAGGAATCCATGTCAAAAATTCAAGAGAAAATATCAGAACAAGAGTTACACATCTATTCTAAGAGAAAGGGCAAGGAAAGGGTAGTAGAGGAGGACTCTCCCCCACCACCACCACCCAAGAAGAAACCTACCAAGGAACATCTTCCCCCATATCCCAAAATAAAAAACATCTCCTTCTTGTGTTTTGAATCGACCTCCAAGGCAAAAGAGAGGTATGACATCCGGTCAAAGTTGAACTTTGGGGTTGAGAAATCAATAGAGATTTATTTACTATATACTCTATGAGTGAAAGAACTTATTTTGTGTGGAATTATGGATTGTTGCTTGAGAAGAGTTTTTGAAATGAATGTAGACATCCACTTTGAACTATTGCTAGAAATGTTGTGCAAATTTAACGTCGATTGGGGAGGACAAGCGGACAACTTGATCTTATTTAGGATTGATAGGCAATAGAAAACGATGGGGTATGACGAGTTGGGGCTTGCTTTGTGGCTTATATTAACAAGGGAGCACAGATTTTGGTGTGGATCCATGAATGTTTACATTTGACAAAGACCCTTTTTGTTACGAGTTGTGTTAAACTACTGGGGTCAAATTCAAAGAAGGGGTATCTAAATTCTCCAATATCCATCATCCTTACTTGCAACTATATCACAAATGGCTAATAAGTTCTTTACTAAGGAGACATGATACGGATAAATTGGAAAATTTTGACTTGACCTGCTTTATTGTTTTAAAAAAGGAATTCAGTTTCACCTTGGAGTGGGCATTGCGGTGAAGTTTGATCGAACTTCTATCCACAAGTAGGGGTTATTGTATAGGGGCCTTTTACTACCCAAGTAGCCCAGTATTGTGGCATATCATTCCATGGGTTGAGAGCATAACGATGGAAAATTAGATGTCGAAGCTCTTATTAACATGCGTTTTGGGAAGAGAGAAAACTTCAAGATGATTCATTTGGCTTGCCCAAAACAACCCTCCGGCACCACGACACCTCCTTCAAGATGGAGCTAGCTCGCACCGCCTCCACCAGCATTGGCAGCCCCACCATTTGATTCTTTTCACACTCCCATCAATGAAGAATCAGCAGACGTGAAACCCTTTATTTCAGCTCAATCAGACTGGAGATGTGTGTCTAAATGCGATGAACAGTTTTAAGAATTGCAAAGTGAGAAATTCAAGAGCCGTAAGGCACTCACACAGTAGGGACGTAGTGTGAAATGGATCTAAACCTAATTAGAGGAATTTTTTTTCTAAAATGGGTCATTGTTGTGCTCTACCTCCAACAAACAAAGAGCATGAAAAAGAAGGAAATTTTCTTCTTTTCAACAATGCTATAGGACTTGAATAGCGATATGAAGAATTTTCATAGAGCTTAGTCCCAAACATCAATCCAAGAAATATAACATCAAGTCCAACGGAGGAGGAGGATGATGGTTCAGGTGAAGATGAAAATGAGGCATAAACTACCTCAAAAATCCTTTTACCACATCATGTAGTTGCATCCATGTTTCATTTGATTTAATTTGCTTTATTTTCTTCTTTTGAGTTGTTTATGCATTTCACATTTAAGAGCATGTTTCAATTTATGTTTGGCATTTTTATTTTATTGTCTTTAGTTATAGTCATTCTGTTAACAACCCCTCCTGTGTGATATTGTCTTTAAGGACTGTAATAAAATGAATGCCTCAGTAAGAAAACCAACTCATGAATGGAAACTAATGGGCCAAACTGAGAGAAGCTTTCTCTTTCCCTTTCCCTCTTCTTTACATTCTAATTCTTCAATGTCAATTTTTGTCCTTAGTAATCTTTGAATGCATGCTTAATTGTAACATTGAGGACAACGTCAAGCTTAAGTGTGGGGGAGGGGTTTATGATTGTGTTTTCCATTTTTTTAGGTTTAGGAGTTATGTATGCTCGGAAGTGTTTGAAAAGTGACAAAAAATTTTTCTTTTTGTGACAAATTTTTTCAAATCCAACGAAATTTTTGCACTTTCGCTACACTCAATGTGTTTAATATGTTGTATCTAACTTTAACTGAAATCGAGGTACATTTTTTAAAAAGATAATGGGAAAACAAACTTATGTATAATGTTGAGTGTAGGTACATGACACGATTGAGGACCTTGAACTTGGTCTTATAAAGTTACGATGGGCTAGCTCGAATGGTCAAGTGGGAGAGTTCTCAAGTTTGGTTGAGGAGGTATAAACAGTTAAATTTTATTAGCATGGGCATTGAGCACGTCTATTGCATAAAGAATTGATGAGATTTTTACCTATAAAAGAAAAAACAATGTGTGAATACTTGTAAGAGCTCAAAAAAATGAATGAAAGGTATTCGAATGGCCAAGAGTGCACGCCAAAATCGTGTCACTTTCGCGATCACTAGAAAACCTAATGAAAATGAAAGTTTTTCAATGACTTGGACTGCACGCCAAAAACGGGTTACTTTTGCGTTCGCTAGGAAACAAAGTGAAAACAAAGGAGCACAAAAGAAAAAAGGGCAAAGAAAACATTGTATGTTCAAAAGAGTATAAAAGGCCAAGATTTTGTTGTTCTTTGTAGTATAGATCGTATGAAGGTACTTTATGGTAATAATGGCATTGACCTAGGGATACCACCAAGCTTGAGGATTTCGACCATAGACTATATGAGTCCCAAAGTAGCTTGCTTGGGAAAGTTTGGGTATCAATAACACTTAGTCGTTTCATGTGAAACCTCACCATTATGGACTAGGAACTTTGAACACGATTTAAACCAAGTAATGCATTTTGGTTCAACTCTTAACCCCTATGTCCACTTATTTTTGCTCGAGACGAGGAAAAGAGTAAGTGTGGGGGAGTTTGATAGGGCTATTTATACATATTCATTCCATGTAATTTATGATTTATTTCCGCTATACTTTGATTGATAAAACTTGCAATCATAAAATTTTTTGATAAAATACGGTTTTATCTAAGTGCGTTAGAGAATACAAAAATTGCTCTAGGATTTAGATGGAAATGAAGGTGTACTGAAGGGGAGCATTTCAGAGCACAAATTCATGAGAGTTTGCATTTGGTTTGGGACATAAATCATTGGCTGAAATGAACATAAAAATCATGGTCTTACAAGCAACAAATTTAAGATGCACTTAAGGGTGAATTAGTGCTTGTGATGAATGAGTTGCGGCCAATATCATATCGAAAATCTGAGTGACCTGGGGCCAATAAATTGGATGAAAAAAAGGGAAAATAAGACCTCATGAAAATGAAGGAAAAAAAGGGGCAGAAAATGAGTTACAAAAGTGACCTTTTCGATGTCACTAGTTCATTGTCATTTGCTTGCATATATGACTCATTTGTGGATGGATTTTGGCCAAAGGAAAGTGTCACGTTCTTGACATTCATTGCACCATGATTGATGGTTAATTTATGGCATTCGTGACTCTCAAAGTTGGCTGGAATTTTGGTCCAGAAGATGTATGTTTATTGGCATCTCGAATTGGGCATGGATTTTTACAAACGTGACGCATTCAAGTGAGCAATTTGGAGCTGCATTTTTGTCAAGAAAGTGCCCATGATTGAGTCATATTTTGGAGGCTGAAAATGACACTCGTGAATCTCATTTTGGCAACTTAAAGTGAGCAGAATCATAGTCACGTTCGTGGCTATTTGGAATCACGTTTGAGGGCCATTCTTGACGCATTCAAAAGGAAAAAAGTTTGGCCGAAAGAGAGTCATGAATGTGTCTAAAGAAGAACAACATTTGGAGGATGAAGGGTAGCATTTGTGGCTATTGTTTCAAGAGGGAAATTGTGTCCAAAAGGTGAGTCACGAATGTGACTTACCATGACCACGATTGAAATGAAAAAAAATTGAGCAAACATGACACTCTCATTCAAGCAAAGTTTGTACAAAACCTTCATCACGTTCATGACTAACATGAGCCACATTTTGTGGCTGGTTGAACACAATTGTGACTCACATTAAATGACCCAAAATGAACTTAAAATGGCTGTTTTAAGTCAGAGCATTTACGACACTTCACAAGGGCTAAAGGAGAGGCTATAAAAAGGGTTGTGTTTAGGTTTTATGGGACTTTTGGCTGGAGTTCAAAGTGAGAAAAAGAAGAGCCACACAAGGGTTTTTCTTCTTCATTTTTGCTTACATTATATCTCTTATTTCCTATTTAATCGTGTAATAAAACATCATAAACTTATTTCCTATTTAATCATGTAAGTACTATTAATCTGATAATAATCTTTTTAATAATTTCAAATTTTTTCGTACAAATATTGAATCTAACAATCATCTAAAATATTTGTATATGCCAATATACACCCTGACCTATAGCTCGGTTCAGTGCACCACTCGTGTTTGTATAACAGTCCCATAGGCACGGTCTCATAATTTACTAATATGTCCCTGTATATCAACCTAAAATAGTTCATTTATGAATACAATAATCATATCACCTTTTCATATTATCATATCATAATATCACACAATATCATACAAATGTTAGTCTGTCTATACCTATAATAGTATATAAAACTCTGGTTGTAGAGAGAGGATTGTTGAGGAGCGGCAGTTGACCCACTTGCTGGTTTATCTTCTATAATCTTTATTTGTTCCTATTCCTGAAACAAAATATACAATTACAGTTATTGAGTTGTGGGCTCAGCGAGTAATGATCTATGATTAATTATCATTTATAATAATATCAACTCTATGGATTAAAATCAATGTTAATATGATTATTTTTATTTCAATTCTAAATAATGTCATTATACACTATATTCTTTTCTTATTCCTATATCGTGTAATCTAAATCGTTTACCTGTAATTCATTTTTCATTAATTTCATAATTACGGTGAATCGTGATGGTTGTAATCATAGATTTATCATTTGTGATTGCATAATGTATAACGAGTATGTAACAATATAAGGAGCATGCAACTGTATATCTCTGTGTAATCTTGTTCTACGATAATATACTTCCTCTACAAGAATATTCTTCCTCTACAGTACGATCGATCATCTAATCACCAATCAATCACAACCATATCTATCACGACCATATCAATCACCACTAGTATCATATAATTAATAACATGTACATAATAAATAATGATCGCTCTACGTCTATACAAAATCGTATGCCAAATCATTCACGTATCTATTTGCATTTCGTTTCAATATCGCAGTCTATTTTTCTTTCAATTTCTCTATCTTTTACCTATTCTTATTTCCTTTTCATATTTCATATTTTTATTTTCCTTTTATTACATATTGCTATAAAAACTCATATGTAAATCTGTTAATTGTATTATTTAGAATACATCTTTGTCAATAAAATCGTTCTTGTGAATATCAAATCATGAATGATCATGAATGTCCTTGTCTATGTATTTCTCTATTTTTCTTTAAAACATATCTTTTTGATTCATTATTTTTTGATTTCCTTCTGTATGCTTTATGTCCATATTACTGTATATGTATTTTCTTTTTATCTTAATAGGAATTTCACTTATAATTATACTATTTCTATCACAGCATAACAATCACAAATATGCACATACTTCCAATTGTTATACGTAATTAAATTTATATTTGGTGCTTTATGTGCATGTTTCATTAAAACTCACAACATAAATCAATCATCAAACAAAACGCTTCAACTATCATCCTCGTATCGTATGTGCAACCCCTGCACGTCTCAACAACCATTTCTCATACGCCAGCAATGCTAGTAGTTCATATAAATCTAAATCTACTAAATTTCATTCATAAGCATCATGGCATTTCTGTTTGATTATCTTTCATTTAAGTAATCACATAACTAATCTTAATTAAAAGTGAGTCTAGATTACTCACCTAATTTTTCTGTATTATTCGGAGCTCCTCCAGACTCTGATATTGGTCTAGTTAGCCTAATTCTTCTGAAACTTCCTTCCTTAAAATTTGCTTGAAATTAACCATAGATAAACTCATATTTAACCTTTCATTTTCCTTAATTTATTAGCTAAATTATCAATTTCAATAATTATTTTAATTATTTTATTAATCATAGAACGTAAGGATGTGAATGTGACAAATCTTCCCGCTTAAAGAATTTTGTTGAAATTCCTATTTTTGAACTACTGCTAGTCTTTTTTCCTTTAATTCTTTTCTAATTTCTTATAAATTATATTCTCTGCTTACTATATCTATCTCTCTCATCTATTTTATCCCATAATTAAAAGTTTATACGTATCCAACATATATTTTCATATATTACTTGTTCTATCCATCCATTTTTTCCATTTTTTGGAACTATATCTATCTCTCTCATCTGTTTTATTCCATTCATTATCTTTCTCTATACTTTTTGCATCTGTTATATTAAAATCAATCTCACTATCGATATCATCATCAAAACTCCTCAACATTCTCTCTGTCCATTCATCTTTAACTTCCCAAAACTATTAAATTCATCTTATAATTACATCAAGTTTCTCATTTATGATTTTCATAATGTTCAATTGTGTAATCATAGTCTTTTAATATCTATCATATCTTTCTGTTTCATGTTTAAATCTTTATAGATCAGTAAATAATTTAGATATATTAATTTTCTTCCCATTTATTAGAGTAAACACTATTACAAAAAGTTCTTTATCATATGTTGGATAGTTTATCTCATATGATCCAAACTGTTTAAAGACATATACCACAACTTTTCTATTTTGTATCGATATATACTTCAATAACAGTTCAACCTATATCTTCTTAATCTTCCTGTAATTACAAGAATTATAAGAGCTAAAGTGACAATCGATTTATGTTTTAGTTCGTCAAATCTTATTGACGTTATTCCTTTCATTAAATATTTCTAAGGAATTTACTACTGCTAAGTATCCTTCAACACTTGTTTTATGATATTGAATACTTCCAAAGAAATCACTTACCAACTGTCTTTGAATTTATCAATTTTCAACGCTGCTTAATTCTCCATTAGCGTTACTATTATTCCTTATCTGAATATCACATACATTAGAAGAATATGTGACTTCATTTAAACTCCAATTCCATTACTCTTACCATTTCCATTCCATGAATTTTGAACGAATATTGTTATAACAAGCTTTAAATTGTATACTGAATAATTTATTCATATGATCCGAAGTTTCTGAAAACATATTTAATGATCTTTCCACTTTGTATGAGCACTTACTTTATGTCTTAATACGAAATATCATTATAAATTATAATTCCTCCTGTGTTCATAGATATTGTAAAGATTGGAATCATTGCCAATCCATGACTTAAAACTCTTCATTACTATACCAAATTTAGAAAGCAATCTTTGGAATGTCTTCTATTCCATTTTAATTGGTGATATCCAAATTCTAAGTCAATCTTTGAAAATATACATCACATTGTATTTGTTCTAATAGATCACCCATTCAAAATATCAATTATTTGTTCTTAACTGCTACTTGGTTAAATTTCTCTTTAGTCAATACATAACCAAAAATTCCTTCTTTCTTCTTTCCAAATAATATTGGTGTTCTAAAAAATATAATAATCAGTCATACAAACATTTTATCAAGTAACCTATATAATCACTTCTTGAACTTCTTTAATTTAGTTGATCCTCTTCTGTATAGTTGTATCATTACTAATACTAGATCAGTCATTATCTCAATGGAGAACTCTATTTCACTATCAAATGATAATACTGATAAATCTTCTAGAAACATATTTGATTACTAAACATTGTTGCACTATTAATATTTATTTTTCACTTTCACGTACAATTATTCTACCAATTACATATGCCAATACACCTCATATTCTTCCGAATCATCTTAAAAAGCTCATTTAGTTGACATCTATCATTAAACATAATTTTTTTCTTCATGATATATCATCTTTCTCTATTCTTCTTTTCATACTTTCACCTGTTATTATTCTATCATCCATACATACCAATCAAACTTTAAATGTCATGTCAAAAAAAAAAACTTTAAATGTAACGCCCTCCATTTTACGTTAATTTTAAAATTTAATAGAATATTTAATAAATGTATGAATAAATTTTTCGCAAGAATATTTTAATTAATAATCAGTGGGGAATGTAGGACGTTTTGTAGATTAAAAATTTGTTGAGGTTAGTTCAACCGGGAGAGAGAAAATCGAAAGGGAGATAAATGTGTAGTGCCAAGGGTAAAATTGTCCAACCCAAAACTATATATAAGCTCATATGTTCCAATCTCTCTCTACACTCTCCTTCATCCACGTTTCTCGCTTCCAAAACCAGAACCAAATTCCAAAAACCCTAGCTAACCTTGAACCTTGACAAATCTCGGTGTTTGGGAGTTGTAGAATCCGATTAAGATCTTAATTTGGTGAGTTTCTTCGACTTGAATTCCATAAATCTCGTTTTTGTGCATGTCCCGACTTTTCGACACGATATTTCATTCATTCAAGCTCCGAATTGAGTGAAATATGGCTTGTTGGAAAGCTTAAGATGTGTAGTAACCATTAGTACTTATTTTTTGTGTTAATTCATGGATAGGGTAGTTGAAATTGGTGTTTTAAGTTGTTAGGATAAAAGTGACGGGATTGGGTTTTTAAACCCTAAGTTCGGTTTGAAGTATCCTTGTAGGGTTAACTTCTTCGGGCTCTAGTAAGGTTAATATGATGGCCAATTTAATTGGGTCTTCAATAATGCATGAGTAATTTAAGAATAAGGGAAATTGTTTAGGATTTTGGAAAGAGAATCAGAAGAAATCGAGTATAGGTTGCGTATCGGATAGTAAGAATCGTAGAACTATACCTTATTAAGTTTATTAAGCGAGTTGGAGATGGTTAATAGTAAAAGAAGAATGGAATTAAATGAAGGGTAGATGACGAGAGTTAATGAAGGAAGAGAAATGATAGTGAAAGATAATAAATACATACATGTAAACGTAACATCATCATTTAATTATGATTTTGTAAACTTGTTTGCATATAAGTAATTAATATAATCTTTAATTGTGATTAGGAGGACCTAATCAGGGAGAAGGAGGTTCCCAGACGGGACAGTAGTCGAGTTTGATAGGTAAGTAACACGAGCGCAACTTCTGTTGCTTGTATGTTTGGTGTATGAAAATGTTGTGATTTGATAATGTTGTGTTTATGAATTTGCAGTGAATTGGTGTAATTGAGTTGAATGATGATTGTTTTTATGTGGGAATTTTTGATTGATGTGGTTTGTGGATATTGTATAGGAAGGGTATGTTGTTGTGTTGGTATATGAGATTGAAAGTAAATTGGATGGATGATATTATGCTTATATATATATATGTGTGAACTGTGCTTGATGAATTATTGATTGAGTTGAGATTAGTTGATCATTGTGTTCAACATTTAATTGTCAAGCATAGTATGAACAGATTATGAATGCATGGTTGGTTGCATAAGCATGCACTTGACATTCATGACTATGAAAACTCCTAGGGAGTAAATAAAGTGTCTGTGGCTCTTTGTGAGCATATGTGGCGCCTAAATTTGACAAGTTCATTTTTGATAAATTCGATTTTCGCACTATATTTTTTTCTCTTTTAAAACATAAATCACAACAAGCAAAGGAAGGAATAGATGTGAATAAAACACAAATGTATTTATATATAAAATTAAAGTGGCATATATGCATTTAATTTAAACTAGGCCTGATACAAAAGAATGTAAATATGCGGAAGCTGTAAGTCTGGTTTAAAACAATGCAATTTGTCGAAAGCCTATAACATGTGTATAAGGCTATACAAAATCAAAAGTGTAAAATCCCAAAACTCTGCCAGGAGCCGACCTGCTGTAGGTATCACACACGTACGCTCCGCCCAAAATAAAGTCCCAGCACCGCTA